>JABWTJ010000907.1:85655-217477 GCA_016801875.1 Solanum sitiens
GGTAGTATGACATATCTTAAATGTTATGAATTTATTTTGGGTGTTAGGCCTAGAGGAATGATGATAGTTGAGTCAAGTTTCTCTTAAATGAGTTTACCCTATGTGGGGGATGGTGATATGATTAGTAAGGTTGTAGATATTTCTATCTTTTCCTTCTATGTTTATTTGAGCTTGAGATTAAAGAGTTTCTAATAGCTTGTTCATGATGGGAGTCTTGCATGAAAGTATGAGTTGCATGTTCTCCATATGTTATCTATGTCTTAGTTGACACTTTGTTATGCATGTTTTGAAGATTCTAAATTTGATGAAAAAGTATTTTTGATAAAATTCATGTCTTCTCATGATGATTGTGCATCTTCGTATACTAGTTGTGCATTTAACTTCATTAGATAAGGTAAGAAGAATGTTTGAAGTCACTTATAATGTGTGGTGTTTTAAGCCATTAATGAAAAGGTTTAGTCTCCTTGAAATGAAAATGTTGAGTCTCTTGAAATATGTGACCTTTATGATATGGAAATCATGATTGTAGGCTCGCTCTTGAAAAATGAAGGCATGTTTAACTATTGTCCTTGTGTGTTCCTATAAATTGTAAGATTTTTTCTAAATGATGCATATTTCTGAAAGCTAGTGTATCCTAGCTACGAATTGAAATTTTGTGAAATGACTTCCTATTGTTGTGATGTGTGTAGTGTGATTTACCATTTTAACTTCACTAGGAAGAAAGTATGAGCATGCTTTGGTTAAAAAGTTGAAAAATACTCATTTAAAATGAATAGACCTTTATGCATTTCTTGGGTGTGAACTCATAAGACATGTAAGTGTGTTGAGGAGAAGGACATTCCTCCATGGACACAACTAAGCATGGTATGCTTGAGTATGACCCTCATGGCATTAGGCTTATCTAATAAGAATCTATTGTCAACCTATTTGACTCAAGTCAATGTGCATTGAAGTATGAGTGACTTATTGCTTCTTGAGTGATGTCAAATCTTCCTTAGCGCGACTTAAATATGGTTGAATAATGATCCCTTAATAAATTGGAATATAAAGAAAATATTATGATTAGTAGAATGATGTTCTTCCTATGAACAAGAGTGTTGCCTTGTGTTTGATGCATTTGAAAGTGAGTGAATAAAAGTTTGTGCTTTTTTGTGTTGCATTGAGTGCTAAGTGGCTTGGAGGCTAGTGTTCCTTGTAATGTGGTTCATATACTTCTATGTGATGATGTTGTGAATGTTGTAAGCTTCTCTATGGGTCATTGAAATCCTTGTTGTGATTAAATTGTTCTAAGTGTCATTCGAGGACGAATGTTTCCAAGTGGGGGATATTGTAAGACCCCCAATAATATGAGTTTAGGTGTATAGAGCCTAAAGTTTGTGTCTTGATGTTTTAAAGTCCTAATATGGGTTCTAAGTTTGAAATGAGGCAGTGTCTAAAGATTTAGTTATTTAGAAGTCAAACGTCAAGGGACGACCAAGACCTTCGACGACTAGTCACCAAGAGGCCTTAGGTGTTTTTATGTACTTATATGCATGTCATTGTCTTATTAATACCTTATATGAGTAATAATGATGTTTATAGGTAGTATGTAGGTTTCATGAAGTTTAGAGGTTAAAAGTCCAAGAACATCCAAGATGTTTGAAGTAAGCCCTTGAGACGTGCATGTGTGACTTGAGTGTGCCTAGCATTTTTGGATGTGTTACGAGTGTTTGTTTTGGGTGAAATTGATGTAGAAGGTCCTTGACATGTTAAGGTGTATATTTACATTGGAAACGTCCGGGTACAACTCCCCAAGGGCCCTGCAAGAGGCCCTCAAGGAGGACCCAAAGGCTGTCGAGACACTGCCTTGGTAGTGTCAATCGACGGAGCCAAGGGATGCCTTGTCAGTTGTCTTACGCCCCATCAAGGGGGGGGGGGGAGTCATCCAAGACATATCATGGTTAAGGATCAAGTCTATTGCCAAGATCAGACCCAAACGATGGCCTGCAGTACGGTCCATCGATGGACCTACTGAGCGTCGTTTGAAACCGTCGATGCAGGCTGCAATTAACTACCATGCACGTTGTCTCATTATGGGGTGAATGGGAACTTCTCCCACGTCCTAAATTGACGCTAGTTGGTTAATTTTTTTTTTTGGTGTATTTAACTAATTAAAAACGTGACTAGACCATTCCCAATTCATCCTTCAAAATTAAACTCTTCCCTCTCAAAAAGAAACCTCTCTAGAATTCTCTATTGAATGTGAAGATCAAGAACAGCCATGGTGATGGATTATCAAGCATTATTCATCAATATTTAGTGGTTTTCTTCTACAATGAGGTATGGTGATCCTTAATCTCTAGTAAACATTTCATTTAGAGAGTTCTTCTCAATGTTTTCAAAGAGAAAATATGATAAAACCTCTTAACTTCAAATCTAGCCATGAGTTCTTTCTCAAACCGTTTTTAAAGGCTTTCTCATGATGAATTTTATTTGAATATGTTGATTGTAATGTGAATTTCAATCTAATTGCATGATGAACCCATGCTCTGTTCAAACTCTCAATTTATCCTATTGTGATCTCGAATTTATATCGATTGAATTATAATTCTAGCATGTTGAATTGTTTATATCTACTGCCTATGATGTAATATGATGATTATTTATGTCTTATTGGTCCAATGTGGGTTGATACTTGAAGACTTTATCTCTACTTCCTATTGATTGTTAATGTATGGCATTCACTGTAATTTCGATCCTATAGTGCATGAATGCACAATTCATTTATGTAAAGATAATTGTAGCTACTGCCTTACATTGATATTATTTATGAACTGTGGGTAAGAATCCTTTATGATCAAAGCAAAGTAATTTTGTAAGATTGATTTACATTCTTTTAACCTATAGATTGATATTGTTATGTATATTATGTGATCTCAATTTTAAGGTAGATGAAGAATGATTTAGACTTGGTTATTATGTCATTAGCTACTGCCCTAGATTGGTATTATTGGTGAATTTTGAATGTTGATCATGATGATCAAAGTAAGGGATATTAGTAAGTGATCTATGTCTCTCTACTCTTTATTGAATTGGTGATGTAGTGTACTAGTGTGTAGCATGATCTTGTAGTGACTTATACATGATTTCATTTATGCTAAAGTAAATCTAGCTACTGCCCTATACATAAATTTTTGATGAAAAATGTGTATTGATCAATGATGATCAAAGGTTGATTAATATGTAAGAATGGCTCTTCCTGTCTACTTTTCTATAGAATTGGTAGTTGATGAAGCCTTGTATCGCATCGTGTGGTATGGTCCACTTATGGTGGAGATGTTTTCTTTATTGTCAATATATATATGATTTTAGCATGGCCTTGAAGGCAATTATATTATGAATATGTGTTGGTGATGATCATCCAATGTAAAGCCTCATGCCTAGTCTTCTAGTTTAGTAGTTATTTAGGTTGTGCGACTATTTTACAAGAATATGAATGACGATTTTGGGTTTGATTAGGTGCTTCCTTGATGAGTATAACTGGTTAATGATCCCTACCTATGTACCCCTATGTGAATGTGTGAATAGCTAAGGTTAAGAGTCTTAAGTGTAATATGAAGTTAGTATTGGGTGGATGCGTCAATGTGTTGTTGATAGACATTATGTGATCATGTTTGCCTATGTACTCACACTCACACTTCATGTATTCTTACTAGTAGTATAGGTTCATGGTATCCAAGAAAAGAGTATTCTTATATGCACTAATGTCTACTACTACGCATATAAAGTGTATGTCTTTATGAAGTATGTGATGTATCATTAACTATGATGACTCGATATGTGTACTAGTATGGAAAAGGGTATGGGACCTTGTCTATGCATTGCACATGTGTGCCTTGATAGGATAGTTCCTAGGTTTGGTTTCCTATGTACATGAAGATGAATACATGATTATGTTAATGTATGAACATGTGTAGTCTTAATGTGTTATGTGAAGGGCTGCTCACATATATGTATGTACACACACATGAATGATTATCTAGTCAATAGAGGGACAAGGAATTTTTATGAAGTTTTCACAAAACGACATAATGCACGATTTCAAGAAAAATGTCCCTTTTAAATCTATGTTTATGCATGGTTTCCATACTTAGTACATTCTTGTACTAACTCCATTTTTCTCTACTTTTTACATGAAGTGTAGGTTATGGATGCTTAAAAGGATATCTCTACGTTGAGAAGCTTTTTATGTGTTCCCCAAGCTCACGCAAAAGGAATCCTTATGTTCCAAGGATTTCCTATGTCAAGTCTATATTCAATGTATTGTAATAGTTTAAGTATTTTTTATGATGTTAAAGGTCCGTGTCCCTATTCTATTATATGATGTTGAGTCTAACATGAAAAAAGAGACTTAGAGTCTAACTATGTATTATGACTTATATTTTTATATATATGAACTGATGTTTCTAGCATATGATGTGTTATGAAAAGTAGTAAATTTCTACTAAATTTACCTATGACAATGCGATGAATGATAGCTATGGGTTTGTATAAGACCTCCGAGAAGTCATGTACGCCATGTTACGTATAGGGCGTATTCTCCGATCGTGACACCTTTCCCCAAGAGGTTCTTTCAAAAGATGATTTCTAAATCCCCCAAAACAAGGGTTTTTCTTCTCACATGGGTCTTATTTGAAAAACAAAATTACAAATCAATTGTGATGAATTAATGTAGTTTAAGTATATCTTAATGGTTAACTGATAATTTCATGTGAGATTTCCCTAGACCCATGTCCTTTCCCCAATTTAATGAAAACTTTGAATTATTAGGATGTGTTGTGAATATGACGAACAAGTAGATTGACTACATTGTTGTTAATTATGTAATTGATTCTTGAATTTACCTTGTGTATGTAATTGGTTATGCATTCTTGGTTATGGAACTATGAAGGTTCTTGAAGAGGGAAAGAAGGTATGTTGATTGGTTTTGGATTTAAGAAGGTATGGAAGTGAATCCCAATGATAACACTACGACTTCAAGGATTAGGGATTTCACAAGGATAAATCCCACTACTTTCTTTGGTTACAAGGTGGAGGAGGTCCCAAGGGTTCATTGATGAAGTGTTCAAAGTTCTTGATGCTAATGGGGTGTCTTCTCAAGAAAAGGCGGAACTAGTAACCTACCAACTCAAAGATGTGGCTCAAGTGTGGTATGAGCAATGGAAGGATGAGAGGTCGGTTAGAGAAGGTCAGATTACTTGGGGAGCTTTCAAGACGACATTCCTTGATAGATTATTTCCCTTGGAATAAAGGGAGAGGAAAATTCAAGAATTCATCAACCTTAGTCAAGGGGGGTATGAGCGTGAAGGAGTATAACCTCAAGTTCACTCAACTATCCAAGTATGCTCCTACTATTGTTGCGGATTCTAGAGCTAAGATGAACAAATTTGTTATGGGGATAAATGACTTGTGGTTAATGAGTGTATGTCTCTATGTTGAATTATAGCATGGACATATTTTGTTTTATGGTTCATGCCGAACAATTGAGGAACAAAAGCTTAAGCAAGTTGGTAGCAAGTTGAAGAAGGTAAGAATCGAAGATGGGAATTTTTCCAAGACTAAATTTGAGGTGCAAGACAAACCAAGGTTCAAAAGGAGGTTTTCCAACCAAGGCCCTTCTAATGCTCCAAGGGTAAACAAGAGTAAGGTGTCTACTCCCAAGCCCCAAGAGGGGAAAGGTGGTAGATCTTATGTTGAGAAGCCTCATTAAGCAAAATGTGATAAGAGACATTTTGTAATTGTTTAGTTTGCACGGGTAACTGATATGGTTTTGGGAAGAGTGGTCACATGAAGAGAGATTATCCTATCATGAAAGCTCAAGGAAGGGAAAATTCTCAATCTCAAGCAATTACCCCAAATCCGTATGCTCCTAAGAAGAATCGTTTTTCTTCTCTCTATTCCCAAGGCGATCAGAGAGCGAACCAGACATGGTTACCAGTATGTTACAATTATTTTCCTTTGACGTATATGCTTTGTTGGATCCAGGAGCTACAATGTCATTTGTGACCCCTCTTGTAGCCATGAAATTTGATATACTACCCGATATATTAGATGAACCCTTTTTGGTTTCTACCCTGGTGGGTGATTCCGTGGTGGCTAAAAGAGTCTATAAAGATTGTCCTATTCCCTTGCCCAATGGAGTTACATTAGTTGACTTAATAGAACTTGATATGATAGATTTTGATGTCATATTGGGAATGGATTGGTTGAATGCTTGCTTTTCCTCTATTGATTGTAGGATAAGGGTAGTTAAATTTCGATTTCCAAATGAACCCATTTTTTAGTGTAAAGGAGGAAACTCAAATCCTAGGGGTAAGATCAATTTATGTCGAAAAGCTTGCAATTTGATTGAAAAGGGTTCTATCTATCACATAGTTAGAGTCAGGGATCTTCAATCCGAGGTCTCTCCCTTAGAGTCGGGACCCGTAGTGCAGGAATTTTCGGAGGTCTATCCTGATGAACTACCCAGAATTCCTCCTTAATGGGAAATTGACTTCGACATAGACTTATTGACGGAACACAACCTACAATAATCCCTCATTATCGAATGGCCCCAGCCGAGTTGAAAGACCTAAAGGATCAACTCAATTTCTAGATAAGGGTTTTATTCAACCAAGCATATCTCCATGGGGTGCCCGGTTTTGTTTGTAAAGAACAAGGATGGGTCTTTGAGAATGTATATCGACTATCAACAATTGAAAAAAGTCACCATAAAGAATAAGTTCCCCCTCCCTTGGATTGATGACATCTTTGATCAACTCCAAGGAGCGAGTTACTTTTCAAAGATTGACTTGAGATCGGGTTATCAACAACTTAGAGTGAGGAAGGTTGATATTCCAAAAATGACATTTCCAACAAGATATGGTCACTTTGAAATCCTAGATATATCATTTGGTCTATCCAATGCCCCAGCGGCTTTCATGGATCTTATGAATCAAGTTTTTAGAAAGTATCTTGATTTGTTCGTAATTGTCTTCATTCATGATATTTTGATATACTCGAGGAGTGATAATGATCATAAGAGGCACTTGAGCATAGTTTTGCAAGTTCTCAAGGATAACCAACTTTTTGCTAAGTTCAGTAAATGTGAATTTTGGTTGAGATCGGTTGCATTTCTTGGCCATATTGTCTCTAGTGAAGGGGTAGAGGTTGATCTGAGGAAGATGGAAGTGGTAAGAATTTGTCCTAGACCTTTGAGTCCTACTTACATCCGAAGTTTGATAGGGTTGGCAGGTTACCATAGAAGGTTTGTTGAGGGATTCTCATCTATTGCATCTCCATTAATGGCCTTAACCCAAAAGAAGTCATAGTTTAAATGGTCAGAATCTTGTGAAAAGTGCTTCCAATTATTGAAAGATAGAATCACCTCCGCTCCGGTGTTGACCTATAACGCCCCAAAACAAACTAAGGTGAACTAGAGACTCATGGTTGTTTCTTGAGTTGATTTTAAGTTAAACTGAGTTATTTTAGTGTGCTTAGGCAGTGTGAGAAGTTTGGAGTTCAATCGACCAAGAACGTCCATGACATTCGGATGGTATGCCTTAGAATGTATTCGTGTGTCTTGGTGTGTTTGGATGAGTTTTATGTGTTCGTTTTACTTGAAACTTGCATTGGATGTTCCTAAAAACTAGACAACTTAGTTTAGGGGTTTAACGTCCGGGTACGACCCCATGTAGGACCCACAAGGGGCCATAGATGAAGGGCCCAAGACTTGGGCAAAATCTGCCAAAAACAGTGGCCATCGACGACCCTAAGGACGGTCCGTTGGTCCCTCAACGGTCCGTCGACCTAGGTCATCGATTGGACCAGTAAGTTGAGATTGGCCATGCTCCATTTTGGAGATAAGTGTCCACCAATGAGACCCTACCAACGGTCCGTTGCCCCCTGACGGTCCGTTGGTGAAGCTCTCGTCTGAAGACCTGCCAAGCCTGTTAAGTTGCTGCCAACTTGGGGTGTTTTATGTAAATACACCACAAGTATTTTAAGACCCTAGGTGGATAATTTTAGTGTTTTTAGGTTATATTAAATTAGTTTTAAACCCTAGACCTAGACAAGACCCTCACTTCAACATTGAAACTCTCTCTCTAAAAAGAAAACTCTCTCAAAGTCACCATTGAAGCCAGGGCTCAAGGATGGAAAATAGGGATGCTTTGGACTTGTTTCTTCATCAAAATTAGTGGGTTTCCTTATCTTGAAGGTATGGTATTCATTCTTGAATATCGTTTCATTCAAGAAGCCAACTTCCAAAAAGGTTTTCAAAAGGGTTTCTAAACTCAAACTTCTTCTAACTTTGATTTCTAGCATGGGTCTTCTTGTATATAAGTTATAATAGTTTAAATGTATATGTCTTGGTTTGAATTGATGATTTTAATGTTAAAACTCCATGAAACTCTTGTTTATGCATACTTCAACTTGTAGCTTGAAAATGGGTTATGTGAGCATGATTTGGGTAAGGTAAGAACTTGGGTCTTCTTGTATTTGTCATGTTGGTGTAGCTACTACTCTAAGGTCCTTAATATGGTGAAACATTGATGAATTTCTTATGGTTAATTATGTTTTGATTTGTTGATGAGTTTCTCTCATTGTATAGTTCTTATTACGAATTATTATTTGAGTGGTATTGTCCACCTTATGGGTGGCGGTGCTAATTGATGAACTTGATGTTATTTAGTATGTTTTGAATATGTAATCTTTAAGGTCTAATATGTGAAATGAAGAGATATTGGAAATGGGTCTTGTATTGTGTTTGGTGTAGCTTGAATTGCACGTTTTACCTAGTTTATGTCTAAATGAAGTACATGATTATGAGAAGCATGTAGAGTGTGCAACTTGATTAATCAAGGTTAAAGTATGTGTAGAACTTGATGAAAATGAAATGATGCTTATATGCAAGGTATGCACATGTACACACACACACTTTAAAGAATTTATTATGCCAAGTTGAGTAAAAAGGGGAATCTTGAGGTGGACACACTTCGTGAGTTGAGATGTAGTGTCTAGTAGCAACCTCCCCATTCCTGTGAGATTTCTAAGATAGACTATTATGTTGAGAAATCCGTGGGGAGTTATGCCTAGAACCGAGAGGATATTAAGGGGAGGTGGATTAAACTTTGTGAGTTGAGATGTTGTAATCCAAAGTACCTCTTGAGATGAGTACTCCTCGTTAGTAGAGAGTGAGTTACTTAGTAGCAATCTCCTTATCCCTTAACTATGTGCCCACGTAGGTGTAGCTATTGGAAAAGCCATATAAACGCTAAGAAGCATGACCTTATACTAGGCAAGTAAGGATCCCTCATCCGATAGAGGTTAATATCAGGATTCCATATCTAGCTCTCATGGTCTTTGTCGGTTAAGCTAACTCCCACAAAAGGATTGATTTGAAACTAGTTAACTTGTATATTGTTGATATTGTGTATGTATGTCGTGAAGTACTTGATCCACATTAGTTACCTAGTAGGAGCACTAAGTGGGAGTTGTAGTATGGGATGCTATTCTCATATTGCATTTGGTGTTACCTATACCTACTATAGGAGAAGAGTACTTTCATGAAATCCGTGTGAATGAGTACTATGGTGTTGTTTTATGGATGATTATTGTGGAGTACTTGTGTAAATGGAATCCATTAGGATCACTAAGTGGGAGATGTAGTATGGGATGCTACTCTCACATTGCACTTAGTGTGACCTATATTTCCACGAGTGTTTTGCATATGTTAGCCAAGGGCGTGGATTTGATTTCCAACGAGGTAAGCCTAAGATTTGGTGGTTTTAAGGGTAGCTTTGGTGTGCTTTGAAGGGAGGTGTAATGAAGATCCCTTCTTGGCTCACCTTAGGGAGTCTTAGGATAACTTTGGGTTAGGGCAACTTCAAAGGAAAAAGAGTTCATATGACTTGGACCGTGCCATTCACTGTAAGGTCTTCATTGTAAGAATTCAAAATGTTCCCTGTAATGCTTTATTCAATTTTACTGTAAGTTTAGTAAGTTCATTATCATGTTCCTTTAATTTACTGTAAGTTTTAGTAAAGTTACTGTAAAGTGTTCTGTTGGTTCAAAAATTATGTGAGTCCTTCCTTAAGTGTTAAATGACGATTCTTATGTTAAATTGTTTCTAAATTCATGAATATTAAATTTAAATTGCATGAAAAGTTATTTTACTAAAATGTCCCGTTTCGTATGTTTTTGCATATGCCATACTTAATACATTGTTGTACTAACCCCATACTTTTATATACCTTATGAGTATAGGTTGGAAGCCTTTTGGGAGGATCGGAGTTGAAGCTTGGGAATTCTATCTCTCAAGAATCGGGTATGTCCTCATATATTCGAGGACATATTTTTATGTTTCTTAGTGTCTTTATTAAGACTTAAAATGTATTTACTTTTACTGTAAAGGGCCATGTACCTACGTTTCTAAGTTGTGTCTTTAAGTTGGCTTGTGACGATAAGATTTCCTATTATTTATGAAAAGACTTCTTTAATTATTATTATCATGAAAAAAGTTAATTCTGCACTACTTTTCATGCTTTATGTTATGAATGCTAGTTAGAGGGCTTGTACGAGACCCCAAAGGAGTAAAGTATGCCTGGTCATGATTCAAAGGTTTTCCCTAACTTCTAGGGGGTGCTTTCGGGTCGTGACATGACCTTGCCAGAGGGTACCGAAGGGTTTATGGTTTATTGTGATGCGTTCCGAGTGGGTCTAGTATGTGTCCTTATGCAACATGGATAGGTAATAGTGTGACTCTAGGAAACTTAATCCACATTAGAAGAATTATCCAACTCATGACCTTGAGCTTGCAGCCGTGGTGTTTGCCTTAAAAATTTGGAGGCATTATCTCTATGGGGTACATGTTGATGTGTTTAGCGATCACAAGAGTCTAAAATATGTATTCATTCAAATGGACTTGAATCTATGACAAAGCAGATGGTTAGAACTTCTAAAGGATTTTGACATAAGTGTCCTTTACCATCCTCGAAAAGCTAATGTGGTTGCAGATGCGCTAAGTCGAGTGTCCATGAGTAGTGTGGCTCATGTGGTTGATGAGAAGAATGAATTTATGAAAGAGTTCCATTGATTGGGACAGTTGGTTGTCCAACTAGAAGAATCTTTAAAGGGTGGTTTCATGGTCTGTCATAACTCCGATTCATCTCTAGTGGTTGATGTGAAGTCCAAGCAACATCTTGATCCTCTATTGATGGATTTGAAATAATTGGTCCTTAAGAAGAATAATGAATCTTTCTCCCAAGGGGAGGATGGGGTACTTAGGTACCAAGGAAGATTATGTGTGCCGGATGTGGATGGTTTAAGGGAGAAAATTATGGAAGAGGCTCATGGTTCCCAATACTCCATCCATTTAGGGGCCACCAAGATGTATCGTGACTTACGAGATATGTATTGGTGGAATGGAATGTAAAGGGATGTAGCAAAGTTTGTGTCGAGGTTCCCAAATTTCCAACAAGTCAATGTCGAGCATCAAGGCCCGGGTGGTCTAACCCAAGATATTGATATACCCACTTGGAAGTGGGAAGATGTCAACATGGACATCGTGGTAGGTTTACGTCGAACGCGTAGACAACATGACTCAATTTGGGTAATAGTGGATAGGTTGACTAAGTCATCCCACTTCCTTCTCGTAAAAGTTTCTGACTTGGCGGAGGAGTATGCTAAATTTTATGTTAAGGAGATTTTCAAGTTACATGGGGCCCGTTGTCGATAATTTCTGATAGAGAAGCCCAATTCACTTCACATTTTTGGAGATTTTTGCAAAATGGGCTTGGTACTCAAGTCAAGCTTAGAACAGCTTTCCACCCTCAAACGGATGGACTAGCGGAGCGCACCATTGAAACTCTAGAAGACATGTTAAGGGCTTGCGTGATTGATTTCAATGGAAATTTGGATGATCACCTACAATTAATCGAGTTCTCCTACAACAACAGCTACCATTCAAGTATTAGTATGGCACCTTTTGAAGCACATGGTAGGAGGTGCCGGTCCCCGATTGGATGGTTGCAAATAGGTGAGTTTTCTCTTCTTGGTCCCCAAAATAGTGTATGATGCCATAGAGAAGGTTCGAATAATAAGAGAGAGGTTGAAAATGGCTTATTGTCGGCAAAAATCTTATGTCGACAATAGAAAGAGGGACCTTGAATTCAAACTAGGAGATTAGGTCTATTAGAAAATTTCACCCATAAAAGGGGTGATGTGGTTTTGAAATAAGGGGAAACTTAGACCCCGTTATGTGGGACCTTATGAGATTTTGAAAAAGGTAGGGGAAGTGGCAAATGAGTTAGAGTTGCCAATTGAATTGGCCTCGGTTCATCTAGTGTTCCATGTTCCATGCTCAAGAAGTGATTAGGTGATCAGGTGTCGATTCTCCCTCTAGAAGGTTTAGGGGTAAAGGAGGATATTTCTTATAAAGAGGTCCCGGTTGAGATCTTTGATTGACAAGTTAAGAAATTGAGAAACAAGAAGGTTGCCTCCGTAAAATTTCTTTGGAGGAACCACCTTGTTGAGGGTACAACATGGGAGACCGAGGCCGAAATGAAGTCCTGTTATCCTCATCATTTCCCTCTTACTCCTAGCCGAAGATAAGGTTAGTACTTTTTTCTTAAATGAGAACTATGAAAATGTTGAACTTATACTGCCATCTAATATGTGCATGTTCTTGAAGAAATCCAAGCATAGATTAGGTGTTCATAAGTATGCTTCTACTGACTTATTTGCACTTAAAATTGTAGTGGGTTATGTTATTTTCATGAGATTTTTGTTGAACATGTTTATGTGTTTTCTTGGTAAAAAATTGCATGTCAACTCTTTGAAGGTTTTCATATTGAGCTTATGTTAATATGGAGAAGGTTGTTCCTCCTTATGTGATGTAAATGATAAGTTCTTATGTGTTATAAAAAATGGAGTAAGCTCTTTCATGTTGATGCTATGTTTATATGTTAAAACGAGTTGAAATTCCTCCTATGAGATGTGACTCATTCTGATATTGCTTGTTGGTTGGCTACTAGTCTTGAGTCTCTTCCTTTTTCCCAATAGAAGGTTTAAGGTGTCATTCGAGGATGAATGTTTAATGGGGGAATGTTGTAACACACCATAAATTCCATGACCTATAATAGAGACTCATATGTTGAATAATAATTATTTTAGAAATAAATAAGTGTATATAACTTGTTTGAGAAGTCTTAGAGCCAACACATCAAAGAAAGGTCTTAACGTCCGGAAACTAAAGAAATTGAGCTAGTAGACGTCACTATGTTTGGTAAAGGTTTGGGAGGGTCATACTAAGTCTAAAACTTGTAAAAAGACTTTAAATAGGTAAAATTTAGTATATAGGGTCAAATATTATAGTCACGACTCCCCAAGGACCACCGTAAGGGTCTTTGAGGAGGACACGAACTTGGGCGAGCATGCTGCCAAAGCAGCCTGCGACCAGCTAAGAATTCGAGGTCACTGCGTGTCGCGCAGCTAGCACAAGGAGTCAATATTTTGCCTTGAGACACGGGGCCTCACGAGGTCCACTTCCTCAACCAATATTTTTGAAAAAAAGTATGGAATTGACCCCGCGATGCGCAGCAAAGTCCCAGATCCATTCGTGTCGTTTTTAAGACAATTTGACTTTACAAAATGACCTAATTAAGAGAGGGGTCTTTGGGTTATTTAAAGGGTGACTATATAATGTTTTAGGGTCATTTCTTAGTCACTTTTACAAAACAAATCAAATCCAAAATTTGCGATAAAAAAAATCACTCTCATTTCTATCGAATTCTCTCTTTCTCCAAACCTCCATTAAAGACCATTAGAGCTCCAAGAATAAGGTCAAGTATTCAAGTTTCCAACCCAATTTCGTGGCTTTATCATCTCTAAGGTATAGTTTCTTTCACTCTTGGTATTCCTTTCCCAAAGAGGTCCTTCCAAAAGATGATTTCTAAATCCCCAAAAACAAGGGTTTTTCTTCTCCCACGGGTCTTCTTTGAAACACAAAATTATCGAATCAATTGTGATGAATCAATGTTGTTTAAGTATATATTGAAGGTTAATTGATTATTTCCTATGAGATTTCCCTAGATCCATGTCCTTTCCCCATTTTCATGGAAACCTTGTGTAAGATTTCAGAATAATCATATGTCTAATGAAGAGCCCAGTAAGTCCGTTACAATGCGTATTAGGGTACATAGGCATCCCAATGCCCAATATTGAGAAATATTGGGCATATTATAGAATATTGGCTAAGGGGTGTTAGCCAATTTCTATGTACGCACAAGTACTTCAAATAACAATATACTTCATATATAATCACATTGATTTAATAAGTATCCTAATGCCCAATATTGAGAAATATTGGGCATAATATAGAAAAATTGGCTAAGGGGTGTTAGCCAATTTCTATATAATACCCAAATAAGCAAAATATTGGGCATATTAGAAAATATTGGCTTAAAGGGGTGTTAGCCAGTTTTCTAACATTAACGAGCTTGTTTAAGAAATGTACCTGCAAGGAAGACCCTAAGCTAAAAATCATGTTTCGGAATACTAATACAAAGTACTAGGCATCCAAGTGTCAAGCCTAGTACCATAGCACATGATCATTTAAAATGATCATGTAAATTAAGCAGTGACCAAGGACATAGTGAGGGTCCTTGGGACAATAAGTAAACATTCCCAAATGAACCATAAATAATAGTTAGTTAGGGAAGTACAACCAACCCATGTGCAAGACATGTGAAGAAGCTGCCAAAGGAGGGGACCACCCTAACCGAATTCGGTTAGGGTAGTTAGGGGGAAAAATGTGCACAAGGGACCACTCCACGTGGGGCCTAACCTCCTAACCAACTCTAGGTTCTAACTAACTGTCCTAACTAGCTAAATAACCTAGGAATAACCGAAATGGACCCATTAGTGCACCCGACAACCTAGGACCAAAACCGGGTTGACACTAACCTAGTACTAGTTAAAGAGACAACCTAGTACCTAACCTAGGATGGTCCAAAAGTTAGTTATGTTCCTAACAACATAGGGGTACTTTATTAATTCTCCTAGGTTACCTAATTAATTAATTTAGCAAATTAATTAATTAATTTAAAAGGTCTAAAACCGAAACTAAAAAGGAAATTTTAAGATTTCCGGTTAAGACAAGAAAGGGACAACCTAGTACCTAACATAGTATAGTCCAAACAGTTAGTTAAGGTCCTAAAAACCTAGGGATACTTTAGTAATTACCATATGATACCTAATTAATTAATTTAGCAACTTAATTAATTAATTTAAAGGGGCAAAACCAAAATCACAAAGCAATTTCAGATTTTGGTTAAAACAAGAAAAAGACAACCTAGTACCTAACCTAGGATGGTTCAAATGATTGGTTATGGTCCTAAGGACTTAAGGGTACTTTAGTAATTACCTTAGGTCACCTAAATAATTAAATTAGTAATTTATTAATTATTTTAAATGATCAAAACGAAATTCTTACACTAACCTAGTACAACTCAGGAAACATCCTAGTACTTAACCTAGGATGGTCCAAAAGGGTTAATTTTGGTTCCAATGACTTAGGGGTACTTTAGTACTTACCCTAGGTACCTAAATGAATTAAATTAGAGATTTAATTTATTAATATAAAGTCAAAATGTTGACCAAAACCATAGTCCACACAAATATCCAGATTTGACTAAGTGTTATGTTCTCCTATGTTTAGTACTCTTAGGAGGGGCATTTTGGTAATTGGTTAATTAGTTTATTAAATTAACTTATTAAACCTAAGTTGTATAATTAAAGATAAGTTCTTAAACATAAAAGTCACGTTCAAACTCATAGAAAAGGCGACGGAAAAACAGCAAGCAACGAACGCAAGAAAAAGGCAGAAACTTCCATTGATTCTCCTAGGCGATTTCAAGGTTTCTCCTAGTTTTTGTTCGAGATGGTCTTCGTAGATTAAGTTCTACTTAAGGTATGGGTTTCTCTCCTGAAATTCTTTCTCCAAGAGTATTTTCCTTCGAACGATTCACAAGATCTTGAAAACTAGGGTTGTTCCCGTCTTTCTCGTCGAACTTCCCTTCCCTAGTATCCTTTTCGATATCAATGTTGAATAGGTTAGAGTTCATGTTGTTGGTATGTGGTGCTGGCTGTTCTCAAAATGTATTGTTCTTGAATGATGAGTATCGAATGAACTTATGAACTTGTAATTGCGTAAAGTTAATCTCATCATGATAATTAAGGATCGATAATATGCTAAGTTAAGTCCGTGATGTGTTAAGTGAATTATGTGTCTTTGGCTGAATGTTGACTTGCTATTTTTGTGATGTTATGAAGATGCTAAAGCCATCAAATGTTAATATGATGCTGTCCAATATGTTCTTAAAACGTGACACTAAAAGCCATAAACTTAGAATTGGCTCAAAGACATCTATGAAATCATATTTTGAATAAATTGCCTATCTGGTTCCAATAAAGTTTGCTAACTCTATTTGGTCAAAATGAATATATGCTAATCGCTATGAACTTATGTAAATGATTAAAAGATTGGCTAAGGGTTCATACATATGGAAATTTAAATATGAACATACGTAAAAATTGGCTTATGCCAAAAAGAATGAATTTGCTAGTCTTACATCTCAAATCTTGAGCCAATACTAATCATATGCCAATTCTGGTGTAGTAAGAGTATCAAATATATATTAAGCACTTCTAAAGTAATATTAATGAATCCATAACCAAGGGCATGACATTCATTGGGACAACTCCCAACATGCTCCACAAGAATGAACTATGAACACATGAAACTAATTGAATGAAGTGCTCATCGTCCATAAACGGTGATATGAAGCTACTACACTAAAGTAAGTAAGTAACGTGAGTTATAACATAATTAAAGCGGTTTAAATTAAGTAAGTGACCAGAATGGGGTGTTAAAGGAAGTGAGACAAGTCTTACTTACACCAAAGCTAATTTATTAAAAGAATACTCACGAATGAAGGTGTTAGAATGTGTGAGACTAGTCTAATTAACACCTAAGGATGATATGTAAGGACAACTCACATTCATCAATGTTAAGTAAGGATGATATGTAAGGACAATTCACATTAATCAATGTAAAGTAAGGATGATATGAAAGGACCATTCACATTCATCAATGTAAAGTAAGGATGATATGTAAGGACAATTCACATTTTATCAATGTAAAGTAAGGATGACAAGTCATCAAAAGAGTAAATAAGTCTCAATCATACTCAATATGTAAGTGTACGGATAGTTCACACTTAATACTAATGATGAGATGAGAAATCATCTAATGAGCTATGATGTCCTCATGCTAGAAGCCAGCTTCCATGATGTATGAGTTGAATGTAATAGAAATTTATACTAAGCACCGATAGGCTATCTATGAGCGGTGATGCCTTCCTTCGGGAAGGGCGGAGGTTCACGTAACTCTCATGATATGAGACTGTCCGGCATTTCGGGTATGGGTCTCCTTATATCTCCTAGTCTTTGAACATATACGGCCAATATAAGGATCTAGCAGGGTTCAATTCCCTATATATGCTAGCATGTTTTGGTTTCACCTTGACAAGTGACTCTACCTCTTTTCGGTGTGGGGAAGACACCGGATTTCATGATGCTCACATGATCTATGTCGATTAAGGTTGGAGTTCCTCAAAGTATGAAAGATAATGAAATGAACGATACCGAAGGTGTTTATGCAAGACAATCAGGAGGTGAAATCAGATTCAAATAATGACATTAGGTCATTCTTGGTCATTGCACTTCATGATCCCGATGAGAGTCTTAAGCTTCATCCTAGGTATAGCTGGTGTTTACATCAGCCTACGAATGAATGAAATGAATAATGTGAAGTACGAATGAACGAATGAAGCAGACTATGTGTTTGCTAAAGAAGGCCCTCGGGTTGAGGTCCCATATGTTGGGCACTCACTTGAGATGTCTTAATGCTATATCAACGATTCCAAGGTCTCGTGTATATGAAATGTATAATGTATAATATATAAAACATGAAAGTAATGAAATCAATGGCATAATCAATAGAGAATGGCTTATGAAATGTAATTAATACTTGATGTAATGAATAACTTGTTGTAAGTATAGTCAAATCGTGTCCAATAAAGTTTACAATAAGTAAAGGGCATAACTAATAATGAATCCTCATGTTATGAAAATGATAAAGCCAAATAAATTGGCTTATAATGATTTTATATACTTGGCAAAAGATATTAACCAAATAAGATTGGCTTATAATGACTTCTTACATTAGGCCAATAATACAATAATAGGAATAGTCACTAAAGATTGGTTTATAAAGAATACATGCCCAAAGTAAGCAAGATCATAAGCTTTAATGATATGCCCCAAGTTCTATGCACATTATGCAATCAACTAAAGAATGAGTATAGTCAATAAGTATTGATTTATAAATATATTCATGCCCAAATTGTAGTTAAGTCATTTCCTTAATCTGTTGAATTACTTACTTGATTCATTGTGGGTATGGGACTACAATGAATCATTGCACTTGTAAGTAAAACATAGGACCAAAGGAGTTATTGAAATACACAACAAGAAGAAGAAAAAGACTGAAAAATAATCTAAGTGTACAAAGAGGAGCTCTCGGGTTTGGAGGATTAAAAATTTAAATCTTCGCCCGAGTGGTTCTAAAATTATGTTGATGATACTAATGTATTGTAATCATATAGAAAATGATTTGTGTGCTTTGAATGCATTAAAATACATCATATTCATACCACAATTCACAACTAACGAATTAGGAAAGTCTAATGACTAGACTTTCCAGAAATGGCATGTTGCTTAGGAAGAGCTTTCATTGATTATGCATAGCTTTATGTGTATGTGTGCATACACCCATACTTAGTACAAGTAGTGTACCAACCCCTACTATTTACTTTTTTTATAGGTGCAGGTCAAAGGACAGGTTGATGACACTTGCATCGGTTTGGACTTCAGCGTTTCTCCAAACCAATTGGTAGGTCCTTATGATTTTGAGGATGCTACAGATTTAGTCTAGCCTTAGTTTTAGACATAGCTAGTGGATGTGGTCCCTAGCGTTTCTTTCGTACCTTCATTTCGAAGCTTTGTAATAAAGTCGTGTTTGTCAAACTATTTATGCTATATTCATCTTCAGTTTCGTATTGATTCTTTATGTAGATGGTTGTTCTCCTATGTTGAGCTTAGTGTATGATGTATCTAGTTAATAATTATATGAAGTCTATGTATACTTTATACATATAATAAGTTTTAAATTTTCCGCAAATTTAACTAGATGAATGTGATGAATGCAAGATGAGGCTTGTCTGCGACCTCTGAGAGGTCAACGACGCTGGTGGCGATTCGGATTCAAGAATCCGGGTTGTTACAAACTTGGTATCAGAGCATTAGGTTAAATTACCGAGGATCTAAAGCTCAACACAACCACATTACCTAGTTTCTAGCTTATGGTTGTGAAGCGCGCCACAATCATGACTTAGAGACTGCGCGATGATAGGAAAATCTTCCTTTCTTATACTCTTTATCGTGCTAACTAGAGCTTTGACACTTTGTGTCATTCTAAGTATCTAACTTCCTTGTTGTGTGAACGCGTAGAAGAATACACACAAAAATTAGGATGGCCAAGTGGTCTAAGGTGCCAGACTCAGGATCTGGCCTTCGCAATAAGGTCCATAATGGAAATGCCCAACGTGGACGAAAGGTGTGTGGTGAGTGTGTTTGTTCGCATGGAGGTGAATGCATGGTAATGTCTAAAATCCTGCTATGAGTATTGATGAGGAGGATAAGGATAAGTTGGTTGCATACCAACTCAAGAATATGGCTTAGGCATGGATTTGCTCCATAAGTGTTATGCTACGATCGATTGTCGAAACAGGGTAGTGAGACTTCAGTTTCCAAACGAGTTAGAGCTGGAATGGGAAGGGCGTTGTTCTAATCTTAAGGCCAACAAGATGTTATCTAAGAGGTTATATATACTGTTAATAAATCTGGTTTATGTTTAAGAAACTCTAAGTTTAAGTGCTTTAGTGGATTTGGTCTGGTAAGTCCCTAATCGTATTTCTTGTAATAGCACTATGTGAGTTAAAACGAATTTATATTAAATTTTATGTTGCTGTTTTTGTGTAGCATAGGCATGTTTTCTGTGTTGCATGATTTGTGATGTGCATTAAGTTAAGTGAGATTGAGAAAGAAATTCCTCAATCTCAAATATGAAGCTTCAAATAAGCTTGAATGATATGCATCATCCAAATAAGTGTGAATCAGATTCACAAAAGAGAAACGTTTAAGCATGATAAAGTAACTTTAAAAAATAACCCTCTTTGTTTAAATGATGTGTAAGTGTCATTCGGGGACGAATGTTCCTAAGGGGGGAATAATGTAACATTTCAGAATAAGCATATGTCTAATGAAGAGCCCAGTAAGTCCGTTAGAATGTGTATTAGGGTACATAGGCATCCCAATGCCCAATATTGAGAAATATTGGGCATATTATAGAATATTGGCTAAGGGGTGTTAGCCAATTTCTATGTATGCACAAGTACTTCAAATAACAATATCCTTCATATATAATTACATTGATTTAATAAGTATCCTAATGCCCAATATTGAGAAATATTGGGCATAATATAGAAAAATTGGCTAAGGGGTGTTAGCCATTTTCTATATAATACCCAAATAAGCAAAATATTGGGCATATTAGAAAATATTGGCTTAAAGGGGTGTTAGCCAGTTTTCTAACATTAACGAGCTTGTTTAAGAAATGTACCTGCAAGGAAGACCCTAAGCTAAAAATCATGTTTCGGAATACTAACACAAAGTACTAGGCATCCAAGTGTCAAGCCTAGTACCATAGCACATGATCATTTAAAATTATCATGTAAATTAAGCAGTGACCAAGGACATAGTGAGGGTCCTTGGGACAATAAGTAAACATTCCCAAATGAACCATAAATAATAGTTAGTTAGGGAAGTACAACCAACCCATGTGCAAGCACATGTGCAAGACATGTGAAGAAGCTGCCAAAGGAGGGGACCACCCTAACAGAATTCGGTTAGGGTAGTTAGGGGGAAAAACGTGCACAAGGGACCACTCCATGTGGGGCCTAACCTCCTAACCAACTCTAGGTCCTAACTAACTGTCCTAACTAGCTAAATAACCTAGGACTAACCGAAATGGACCCATTAGTGCACCCGATAACCTAGGACCAAAACCGGGTTGACACTAACCTAGTACTAGTTAAAGAGACAACCTAGTACCTAACCTAGGATGGTCCAAAAGGTTAGTTATGGTCCTAACAACTCAGGGGTACTTTAGTAATTCCCCTAGGTTACCTAATTAATTAATTTATCAAATTAATTAATTAATTTAAAAGGGCTAAAACCGAAACTAAAAAGGAAATTTTAAGATTTCCGGTTAAGACAAGAAAGGGACAACCTAGTACCTAACCTAGTATGGTCCAAAGAGTTAGTTAAGGTCCTAAAAACATAGGGATACTTTATTAGTTACCCTATGCTACTTAATTAATTAATTTAGCAACTTAATTAATTAATTTAAAGGGGCAAACCGAAATCACAAAGCAATTTTCAGATTTTGGTTAAAACAAGAAAAAGACAACCTAGTACCTAACCTAAGATGGTTCAAAGGATTGGTTATGGTCCTAACGACTTAAGGGAACTTTAGTAATTACCTTAGGTCACCTAATTAATTAAATTAGCAATTTAATAAATTAGTTTAAATAATCAAAACGAAATTCTTACACTAACCTAGTACAACTCAAGAAATATCCTAGTACTTAACATAGGATGGTCCAAAAGGGTTAATTTTGATTTCAATGACTTAGGGGTACTTTAGTACTTACCCTAGGTACCTAAATTAATTAAATTAGGGATTTAATTAATTAATATAAAGTCAAAATGTTGACCAAAAACATAGTCAACACCAATTTCCAGATTTGACAAAGTGTTATGTTCTCCTATGTTTAGTCAACTTAGGAGGGGCATTTTGGTAATTCATTAACTAGTTTATTAAATTAACTTATTAAACCTAAGTTGTATAATTAAACATCAGTTATTAAACCTAAAAATCACGTTCAAACGCATAGAAAAGGCGACGCAAAAACAGCAAGCAAAGAACGCAAGAAAAAGGCAGAAAATTCAATTGATTCTCCTAGGCGATTTCAAGGTTTCTCCAAGTTTTCGTTCGAGATGGTTTTCGTAGATTAAGTTCTACTTAAGGTATGGGTTTCTCTCCTGGAATTCTTTATCCAAGAGTATTTTCCTTCGAACGATTCACAAGATCTTGAAAACTAGGGTTGTTACTGTCGTTTTCGTCGAACTTCCCTTCCCTAGTATCCTTTTCGATATAAATGTTGAATAGGTTAGAGATCATGCTGTTGGTATGTGGTGCTTGCTGTTCTTAAAATGTATTGTTCTTGGATGATGAGTATCGAATGAACTTATGAACTTGTAATTGCGTAAAGTTAATTTCATCATAATAATTAAGGATCGATAATATGCTAAGTTAAGTCTGTGATGTGTTAAGTGAATTATGTGTCTTTGGCTGAATGTTGACTTGCTGTTGTTGTGATGTTATGAAGATGCTCAAGCCATCAAATGTTAATATGATGCTGTCCAATATGTTATTAAAACGTGACACTAAAAGCCATAAACTAAGAATTGGCTCAAAGACATTTATGAAATCATATCTTGAATAAATTGCCTATCTGGTTCTAATAAAGTTGGCTAACTCTATTTGGTCAAAATGAATATATGCTAATAGCTAGGAACTTATGTAAATGATTAAAAGATTGGCTAAGGGTTCATACATATGGCAATTTAAATATGAACATACGTAAAAATTGGCTTATGCAAAAAAGAATGAATTTGCTAGTCTTAACTGGCAAAAGATATTAACCAAATAAGATTGGCTTATAATGACTTCTTACATTAGGCCAATAATACAATAATAGGAATAGTCACTAAAGATTGGTTTATAAAGAATTCATGCCCAAAGTAAGCAAGATCATAAGCTTTAATGATATGCCCCAAGATCTATGCACATTATGCAATCAACTAAACAATGAGTATAGTCAATAAGTATTGATTTAAAAATATATTCATGCCCCAAATTGTAGTTAAGTTATTTCCTTAATCTCTTGAATTACTTACTTAATTTATTATGGGTATGGGACTACAATGAATCATTGAACTTGTAAGTAAAACATAGGACCAAAGGAGTTATTGAACTACACAACAACAAGAAGAAAAAGACTGAAAAATAATCTAAGTGTACAAAGAGGAGCTCTCGGGTTTGGAGGATCAAAAATTTAAATCTTCGCCCGAGTGGTTCTAAAATTATGTTGATTATACTAATGTCTTGTAATCATATATAAAATGAGTTGTGTACTTTGAATGCATTAAAATACATCATATTCATACCACAATTCACGACTAACGAATTAGGAAAGTTTAATGACTAGACTTTCTAGAAATGGCATGTTGCTTAGGAAGAGCTTTCATTGATCATGCATAGCTTTATGTGTATGTGTGCATACACCCATACTTAGTACAAGTGGTGTACCAACCCCCTACTATTTACTATTTTATAGGTGGAGGTCAAAGGACAGGTTGATGACACTTGCAGCGGTTTGGACTTCAGCGTTTCTCAAAACCAATTGGTAGGTCCTCATGATTTCGAGGATGCTACAGATTTAGTATAGCCTTTGTTTTAGACATAGTTAGTGGATGTTGTCCCTAGCGTTTCTTTTGTACCTTCATTTCGAAGCTTTGTCATAAGGCCGTGTTTGGCAAACTATTTATGATATATTCATCTTCATTTCGAATTGATTCTTTATGTTAGATGGTTGTTGTCTTATGTTGAGCTTAGTGTATAACTTATCTTGTTAATAATTATATGAAGTCTATGTATACTTCATACATATGAAAAGTTTTAAATTTTCCGCAAATTTAACTAGATGAATGTGATGAATGCAAGATGAGGCTTGTCTGCGACCTATGAGAGGTCAACGACGCCGGTGGCTATTCGGATTCAAGAATCCGGGTCGTTACACCTTGAATTATTAGGGTGAGTTGTGAAGATGACGAACAAGTATATTGACTACATTGTTGTTAATTATGTATTGCTTCTTGAATTTACCTTGTTTATGTAATTAATTATCTATTATTGGTAATGGAAGTATGAAGGTTCTTGAAGAGGTCAAGAAGGTACGTTGATTGGTTTCTCTCAGATTCAATTGTGAATTATGTGTTGCTTAGATAGTAATGCTCATATGTCTAATGTGTGGTTGTGATGTTAATGATAGGAATTCCTCATCCTTAACCCTAAGACATTGAATTAGACATGAATTATGCATGTATGATATGATATGAATATTATATAATTGAAAGTAGTTTATCATGATTATAATAATGTTATAAGTGGAAGGTTTACTCACTTGTGAAGAGCTATCTAAAGTGATAGGATTGTTCTAACTTATGATGGCCTATGAGCTAATATAATATGATGTTTACGTAGAGGTCTAGAAGAGACTAATGTGAACTTATATGATAAAATAAGATGATTACTAAAGGGAATAATTGCTTAGCATCGAAAGGGCTTGTAAATGAGATGGAGTCTCATGTTTAGTTAGGCTGGCCTCCGACATAGGTTTCCTCACGTTAGTAAGTCCGGATTTCCAAATTATGTGTTTTCTCATGAGATGAAAACCTCCACGTCTAGCAAGTCAAGGTTTCTATTAACAATCTCCTTGAACCTTAACTATGTTCCCACATAGGACTTTATCTTAGTTGATCCACCTAGATAGCTATGTATGAATGCTTACACCATAGGCAAGGGTTTACCCTCTCTTTTCGGTTTGGGAGTAGAACACTGATTCAATGTAGCTCACATGGTCTCATGTTGGTTATTGCACTTATTTTCCTAATGTAAAAGTAAATAAACAAGTTATGTATGTGAACTCTTATTAGGGTTGTCTTAAAGGTTAATACGTGGTGCGAGGGAGGGTATGGGACTTCTCTTACACATTGCATACGTGGGATCCTAAGAGATGGTCCTAGTGGTGTTCTTTTATGATTATAATTATGAGCGTGATTATGGTTATGTTGATAAGCTCTGAGTAAGTATTGATGTATGAAACATGTAATGAAAAATGTGTTGTAAGTATGAAGTGGGTTGCTTAATGTGATACTTAGCTTTGGATAGGATTATGGGGCTTTATTCTTGGCATTGCACCAGTGTTGCTTGAGTTGCTTAAATATTGCATTGACATATGATGTTCCATATATGTGTACATTGAGTTATTGGATGTTATGTATGGTTTTGACTAAATTGTATCTTTTCTCATGCATTAATAATTTTTATTCATAGGGACCATAATTAGTACCTGTGTTTTGTACTAACCCACATTTCTTCCCCTTTTCCCAAACATTGTAGGTTCGGGCCAGCGAGGTATCTTGAGGATAAAGCAACAAGGCTTGGACCAGACTATCCAAGTTTTGGTAGGTCCTCTAGTTCGAGGATACTACTACATACTCTACCTTAGTCGTACTTATATTGTCTAAAGACATTGTTTTCTCTCCTGTTGTTGAAGTTGTTGATTTAAGTCTTAAGTGGAAACTTTGAATTTGTATAAGGGCTATGCCCGGATGATTTAACTCATTTAGATGGTTTTAAATTTGAGACAATGATTTAGACTAAATTCGTATGTATTATTATATTGTCTAAACGAGAAGCCTAAGTAAGCTTCCTATGTGAGAGGTTTAATGTAAACCTCAGTACGTAGATATACAAATTTTTAAATTTATACATAATTTTGACTTATGATGTGCTATGACGTAGGGCTTGTCTTAGTCCACTTCAAGGATGACGACGCCAATAATGAATATGGTGTACTTTGGGTCGTTACAAACTCAAAAAACTAAAACCAAATCTAACTATGTCTGAATAAAGCCTCTAACTGACTGGAGATGATAGGACATGCTACCTACTAACTCTAGAAAAATTGAAAATTAAATGAAAGACTAAATTTGAAAACATGTCTATTTTCCTAAAAGTATGAGATTCACTACTGCAGTTGTTGAATGTGGATTGGCAATCGACCTACGCGTGATCTAAATGTTCAGGACCAGAACCTACATCACAAAAATATGTAGCGCAGAGTATGCAACAGTTTTGGAAGGTACTGAGCATGTAGAATATGATAAAAGTTGAACAAAACATTAAATTGAACAAAGCATAACTGAACAATGGCATAATTCGAACATGATGAAAATACTAATATATACTTAAAAGAACTAAACGAAATGTAATGACCAAGTTTTAAACATGTTGTGACTGAATACTAAAGTATAACTAAAAACCTATCCAAATACATTCGAGTCTGACTGTGGGAGCCACTAGTAACTCACATAACAACCACATGATCTATTTGTGATGTTTGATGCACACACCACATTGAAGGAACAAATATACCCTGCCAGGGGTATAAAGGCCTGTCTGGGTGATCACTAAAACTAATACCCACAGAGTAGAGTGAACCTACGGGGGCACGTAGTTGTGGGACTATGAGGGTACACTAAAACATGGTCCACTCGATGCTAATCCTACTCCAAACTAAATATGTATATCAAACACACATAACTGAATAACTGACATTCAAATCTAAGAATATAACATTGATAGACTGATAATGTGATATTCGAAAGTGAATGCATGTGTAAGTGCTTAACTGACCTAGGATGTGTCATGCATGAACTAAAAGAAACTACACAATTAGGATTCTGAGTATCATGCAAAGAAATAAGAAAAGATTCTACAAAAATCGAATTAGGAATACTCCATAAACTAAATAAAAAAATAATATATAAGGTTTTACAAACTGTAGGTCTAAGCAAGATATAAGAATCAAGAATCTGATTGAATTCTAGGGACCTCATGAGTGAAAGGAATCCACTAGTGAAATGCCACATACATGTTGAAGAAATCTACGGAGAAATTCTTCGGTTTTAGGGCTGGGACTGAAGAAAACGTATTGCGTTCTTGGAAAGGTTTTGGTCGCCCCTTTTCTCCTCTTTGTTTTCTAAGTTTAATGATTTTTAGTGAACGAATCGCTTAGAGAAAGATCTAACTAAATTAATAGGGTTAAATTGACCAAATCTACTTTGTTTAAGGATCAAACAACGTAGTACAAGGCCAAACACATAGGTGAAAGGGCCAAAATGACCCTGACTTAATTCTTACGAAGTCCACCTATGGAGGGACCTACACTCTGTTGGTTGATCTACCAACCGTAGGTAGGGGTCGTCGGTTAACTTTGCCCGACAGGGTTTTACTAAGATATCATAACTTTTACTTGGAGATGGGACTTTAAAAAAATATATTGTCACGCCTCGAGCTACCCCCGAGACGCGGACACAGAACCTAGGACCACAAGCGATCCCAAGCTAACCCCTCTGGCATGATCATGATCATACCAAAGATAACAAACTCATGTGGAAGCTAAATCATAATTTATAATGAAAAGATGCGGAATACCCATATGCTAAAACTGATATAATATAAAGAATGACGAGTTTAATACAATGAAGTTACTAACTCAACACTAAGCTGAAACTAACTATGTCTAAAATAAGCCTATAACTCACTAGAAATACTGGGACAAGCCCTAGCTAAATCCAGCAAAACTGAAACTAAATGACTAAATACTGAAATGAAACTCATGACTGTTGTCCTCGGAGAATGAGCACTCACCACTAAATCTGCTAAACTGGAGATCGAGAAATCGATCTATGCGTGATCTGGATGCTGAGAACCTGAACCTACATCACAAGAAGATGTAACACACGTTTGCGTTAGTACTTTAAAGGTACTCAGCATGTAGGATAGAATAAAGCTGAAATAAAACATAACTGAACAAGAACAAAAAGCAAGTATAAAAATCTAAACATGATATACTGAATTATGAGCTAACTGGATGCAATGACCAATTTATAACATGCTGAAACTGAATACTGAATATACTGATAAATAATCAATTCAAAGAGACTGACTGAACTGTAGGAGCTACTAATAACCAATAATAAAACCACATGAGCTAAATGTGGAGTCTAATGTATACGCCCCATCGAGAGGACCCAATATACCCTGCCAAAGGTATAAAGGCATGCTAGCGTGATTACTAAACTGATTGCCCACAGAGGGGACTTACAACCGATTTAGGTAGTAGTTCTGGGACTATTTGGGTATGTTGAACCCTCGTCCAACTCGGTGTTATGCTACTCCCACTGAATTATGTAAATTAACTGATTATGACTGAGTTTCTGTAAATACTGGATAGCTCAAAATTGAATACGCAAACAAAGAATGCAACATTTAATCTGATAATGATGCATTAAAAACTGAAGCATGTATAATTGTATAACTTAAATATCTGACCTAGCATGTGTACTTCAAGAACTAAAGAAATACAAAGCTAGGGTTCTAAAATTCATGCGATAATCTGAGTAATAACATGATAATTTGATTTGGAACATATATTTTAACTATATCATGAAGTTATAGAAACCCTAGGTTTAATCACGATAAGAGAATCAAGAATCTGACTGAAAACTAGGGACCCAATGGGTGAAAGGAACCCACTAGTGAAATTCCACATACCTGGTGATGAAATCAATGGAAAAATATTCAGATTTTGAGGCTCGAACTGAGGGAATGTTGCTTCGTTCTTGAACTAGTGTTCTTGAGCTTTTTCTCCTTTCTTGCTTCTAATTTTTAAACTTTTGATTTATGATTTTTACTAAGGTAAGTTCTTGTTCTGTTGCTAGGCTTAAACTGACTAAAGTTTGATGATTTAGGGTCAAAACGACGTATCTTAAGGTTTAAATGAAGTGGGAACAGACCAAAAGACCCCTGCATTAGTTGGTGTCGGACCAACCGACGACCAGGACTGACAGTCCATCGTTCTATCGACGGTCCGTCGTTTGGTCCGTAGGTTACGTCTGTTCGGAAGACCTTTACTAAAACGGGCATAAATATTTACTCGGAGGTCGGATTTTAGCATGGTTGGTGGCTATGGAAACCTAATTCAATTATATATCTACGAGTAGGTCATGTGACACCTATTATATGTTTTCCTAATAGTTATGACCATTTGAAGTTGATCCAACTATATTTTCCCCTTAAATGTCTTCTAATTCCCACCTACGGTCCGTCCTACGGACCGTGGGTCCATGTATGAAACGTGCTGGTCATTTGTGGCTCTTGTCAGAGAGTGGGTTAAGCGGGTGTCGATCGATGGTCATGGACTACGGACCCTAGTCTGACCTACGAACCGTAGGTCCGTCCATCGATCAAGACTTAACCGAACTTCCTGGGCTAGGATTTTGGGGGTTTCTGACCTCATTGACGGATGTGCAGGACGGACCGTGGGTCTGTCCGTGGTCCGTCGATGGCCAATGTTGGTTGCACCTGTAGACTTTTCTAAAAAGCTGGGTTTTGGTCTGTTTTGGATACGGGGTGTTACATCTGTGGCGCTAGAAGGAGGATTCAATTATATATCATTTGGTAGGTGACGGGCCACTTAATTACGTTTCTGCAAAACGTTATGGACATATGAAGTTGACCCAATAATAATTTCACCTAATTGATTGGTGACTCTCACCTACGGTCTGTAGGTCCAACCACAGACCGTACTTGTCGACCATAGTTAGGATTAGAGACTATAAAGATTTGCGATTTAACGAAGAAACCCTACCTACGGTTCATGGGTGATTTTATGAAACTGGCACCAGATTTTCTCATAACTAGGATTTTCTTCATTTTGAGATCTGAGGTGTTACATTATCTCCTCCTTGGGAACATTTATCCTCGAATGAATTCTAAACTAGATGAGTATGGAGGGAAGGACGTTCAATCCGTACCACTATATACTAGAAACTGAATTCTAACTAAGCTGAGTTCCAAGAACATTCAAATATGTTGAAAATGCAAGGATAACCGAAGGAACAAGTTACTAACACAAAATTTACGCACAAGTAAACTAAGAGATTCTTAGTCTGTCAAATTTCATCACCCCCTTCATATGTGACACTTTCAGAATAACCCAATCATCTATCTTAAACTCTAAGTCTATTCTCCTTCAATATATATACTACTTATGTCTTAAGTTTATTTCTTATGAGATGAACTTTTTCAATAACATCAAAAACTAAATTTGGCCCAATCAATGTTGTTTCACCTACTCATCTTCTTATGAACATATACACGACCATCTCCCCCTTAGGAGAAAACCTCAAATTTCTGCACATGAACTTCCATTTGTATAGGATCATTATCTTGTTTTTTTCCTAAAATTTCATTACCAACGAGGATTATGATCTATTCTTGATTATCACACCACCATCCGATGTGTGCATAAGACTAACTCCTAAGTGAGCAAGCTGGTGAACATCTTACCCCAATTTCTTCCTTACTTCCTCAACATGTGCTACACTACCTTTTAGATATCATCTTTCTAACCTTAAGGTAAGAGCTAAATCCACCTATAGGCACTACCCTTCCATTCTAAGACTGAATCATTGGGAACTAAAATAGAACGATCATAGTCCTACAATCAGCTGAGGCATCACATGAATGAGCAATATATACTTAGAATGCTATCAAAATCAAGCATTTCTAACTCTACAAGGTCTGGTGAGGTGACTTTTTGAGAGACTGTGACAAGGAAATTTCTGTATATACGTCTAGCTATAATTGGGTCACCATTGGAGTAGATACTGATAAAGATTCTAAAAACAATCTCTAGACTGACACCGAAGTTTACTTCTATATAAGGAGTAAGCCAAAGTGGCCCATGTTGTATTTCCACTGAGTGAACCATATGTGTGCCACATCTTTAAGCTGGTAGGATGTCAATTCCACTCTATCACTATCAATCACTTGTATAACTCTAAAGATATTTTTAACCTTATCATGGAATTGTGTGGGTAAGGTCTACGGGGAAGCATGTTATTAAGTGCATAACGGCGGAATAGAACGATAAAATTGAGTATACCTCACACTTGATAAGAGTAACAAAGAGAGTGAAGTTTTCTTACAACACTAGCAACCTCGCTCTCATTATATGTGGTTCCCTTCACACCTATGAAAGATATTTTACTTAGTGTGGCTTTCAGACATCCCAGAACTCTTCAAACTAATGTTCTGATACCAACTTTGTCACGCCTCGAGGCTATCCCCTTGGCATAAACACGTAACGTAGGTTCACGAGTGACCCCATGCTAATCTTGAATTGGCATATCATATATATACTAGAACATCTGAACAAAAGAAACCACGTGGAAGCTTAAATCATGAGATGAAAGAAAGACGGGGAATACCCAATACTAATTAGAATACATATAATAAACTTCTAAGAGTTTAGTGGTACTGAACAATTACTCAAACGCTAAAGCTAAATTTAAAACTATGTTTGAAAAAGCCTCTAACTCACTAAAGTTCTTGGAACATGTCCCCAAGTAAACCTAGCTAAACTGAAATTGAAATAAAAGACTAAAATGGAAAACATGTCTATTTTCCTCGAAATATAAGGTCTCACCACTAATGCTACTATGTATGGATGGGGAACTGATCTATGCGTGATCTCAATGCTAAGGACGTGAACATACATTATGAAAGGATGTAACATAGAGTATGCCTTAGTACTTGGAATGTACTGATCATGCAGGATATATAATATAACTAAACAAGTATGTTAGTTTGACAAGCATAACTGATCAATCATATAATCTAAACATAATGTAGATACTAAAATATACTGAACCAAATGTAATGACCAAGTACCGATTAGTATTTGTAATACCTCGAAAATGACTTAGGTGAAGCTAGATCCTAACAGGTTGTAATGATGGTATAAGGTCCTAAAATGGTCTATAATGTGGTATTGAGGCAATGTCTAGAGTTTTAGGTGATTTGGAAGTGAAACGCCAAGGGACGACCAAGACGTTCGACGACTAAGTCTCCTATGTGTCTCATGTGTGGTTTTATGTGTTTATGTGTGATTCATGAGGTTATAAGGTAATTATATAAGTTATTATAGTGTATATAGTCAGTTTTTCAAGTTTTGTGAAGTTTGGAGGCCAAACGTCCATGATGTTCGAAAGGTTTGCCTTGAAATGGCCTTGTGTGTCTATGCATGTTTCATCGAGTTTTACGTGTTTGTTTTTGATGAAATTCATGTGAGAGGTCCTAAAATCGTATACGGGTAGGTTTGGGTTGGAAACGTCCGGTTAAACATCCCCAAGGACCATCCAAAGGTCCTTGAGGAAGTACCCTACATGAGTGTACAAGCAGTCCAAGACAGCCCAACCTACGGAAGTAATCGACGCCCAGTGGGTCAGTCGATGCCCCGTAGGTGAGGGGTCATTGATGGACACTTAGTCATGGGGAAGGAGAGGCCAAAGAACAGCCTCAGTCCCAAACCACAGACCTATAGGACGGTCCGTTGTTCAAAGGACGGGTCGTCGATGGTCCATCCGTCGATTGGGTCTGTTTCCCTGCGCAGGCCACTGTTAAGTTAGGGGTGAAATGGTAAATTCACCCCACGTCCAATTAAGACATTGAGAGGTTCCTAATTTTTTTTTTGGGTATTTTAAACATGTATATAAGTCTTTAACACTTAGAAGATTTCATTCTTTAGAATCAAAATCCAAAATCCTTAAGAAGCTCTCTAGAACTCCATTGGAGCCAAAACTCAAGGAAGGGCTTGGATTGGAGAATTGAGTTAAGATTCTTCATCAAATTGGAGTATTAGCTTTATTGAGGTATGGTATTTGATCCTTGAAACTCAATTCATCAAGTAGCCCAACTTTTAAAGAAGTTTTCTAAAGTTTTCAAAGATGAATTGTCCAATTTCATGATCTATCCATGGGTTCTTGCATTAAATTTTTTAAGCATTTTATATTGATTGAATTGTTATTAATTTTATGATTTTAACTCAATTAACCTATGAACCCATGTAATTGATGAACCATTAGTTTTGTTTACTTTATGGGTTAAGTGATTTGGACTTAATGCTTATGAATTCTAGTGTAGTTTTCTATGGGCTATTGATATATGTAATAATTTTATTGAATTGATATCTAGGTTGTATTATATTGATGAATCTATGTTGAATTGACCTAGTTTTATTGAGTATCATAGTTTTATATTGAATTGATGTTTATGGCCATGGGTAAGGGCCTTATGGTATTAAATTGGATGGTTTAGCATTGCATTGAAGTTTTGAGGATGGAGTGGTGGTACGCTCTCCTAATTCTCTTTATTTTATGTTAATTAGACTTAAATTATGTTGTGATTGATATGGTCCACTTATGGTGGCGGTGGTATGTGCTTTAGTTGCAATTGATGTGGGCTTGTCGGCGTTACTTTATGTACTATGATGATCATGGCCTTGTTTGCCACTACTTGAAGTATTATGAATATTTGTGTAGTTGACTTATGTGAAGTATTATCATATCTATCTACATGTAAAGTAATGTGAAAGTATGTATTCTTTCTATGTATATTAGGAGATCATGTTGACAATGAGTATGTGCTTATATGTGTAGACTTAGAATTGATGCATGGTTGTCCCTACTTGACTATATGAGTTGTGATTGTTATAATGATGATGGTATAGTAATGCATAGGATGACATAAAGATGATAAGGGTCATTCCTAAGTGCTTAAAAGAATGATATGCTATATGTGCTAAATTCAAGAATGTTGTGTCTTGTTTTGGTAGACTTGTGTCTCTTACTTGATACATGTATGGATGGTATGTGAATATGAGATGTCTTGATTAGATAGGATTAGTTCACCCTTGTCATGTATGAATGAATGATATGTGAGACCTTAAATGATGTTAAGAAGGTTATGTACGTGGAAAGGGTTATGTTATGAATGTTGAAGTCGAAGAGTCGTAATGGTATCCTTCATGTAAAGGATGATGGACTTAGGGTTTATTGGCTAGAACAACATTATATCATCCTTAGGGAAGTCAAATGAGCTATCCTAGTTGCCATTGAAATGTAGCCTTAGTGGACCTCTTTAGTAGGGTTAATATGATTGGACTGTGAACTAGATAAGGAACCTCTTCATGTGATCCTTTAGTGTCAATTACTCTATGAGAACAAAGGACAACACCGAGTGATTATGTTATTGGAAGTAGATCTACTTGAGAAGGAGACTAGAGTGCATAAAAGCCCTTCATATTCCTTAACCATGTGCCTTCATGGGATGTGTCCAAGTTCTATCATTGCCAAGTATAACACCCTCATTGAAGTAGGATAAAACTCTGGATTCCATGTCTAGATATAATGGTCTACGTCGGTTATTGCTTGTTCTCATCAAATGGGATACCTAATAGCATTAGAGAAGTTGTATGAGGTTTAGGTGGTGGTATGTGACGCTATCTAGACATTGAACAATAGGCTTTGAAGGGGTTAGTGAGAGTCCTTAGGTATTGTGCAAGACCATTACTTGAATATTCTTTATGTGATGAATTAGTCTTAAATGAACTGATGAATTTAATGACTTAAGTTAAGAAAGTAAGTTAAATGAATAAGTACTTACCTAGAGTAGTTAAGGGTTGTCTAGTTAAGGTGTGAAGGGGGCATAGGAATGGTTACTTCGTATCTTACCTAGATAATTCTTAAGAATGACTCTAGTTAGGGAAGATGTTGATTATTTGGACATGATATACGCCTCAGGTAGTCTTAAGGATTATTTAGGTAGTCTTGAAGAGGTCAAATCATGGACGTTATCTTCTTGATTTACTTAAGTAAGTTTTTTGATAGCCTTTGGAATGAGAATATCATGTTTATGTGTTTGGTATCTTGTGAGTGTGTTTGATCTCATTATAGGTGGTCTTGAGGATCATTTAGGTGTGCCTAGAGAGTTTGTATGGGCAGTCTCTGTTTGTCTTACTTAAGTGAGTCTTATGATAGCTTTTAGTGTTCTACTACATTGTAGGAAGTGTCTAAATTGAAGACAAGACCATAACAATGAAGGAATTCACTCTACAGTGAGTTGAGGTTACTGTAAAGTTGGCTTTAAAATATACTAAATTTCTTAAAGTTATCTTATTTGTTTATAAGGTGTTAAATTTTATTATTATGATATTCGAATGAAAATATGCATATTTCTAACAAATGTCCGTTTTCATGATTTTATGCATAAAGACATACTTAGTACAAGCGTTTGTACTAACTACATACATTTGTCTATCTCTTACGGTGTAGGTGAAAGGTGAGAAGGATCGTGAAGGAAAGCTTGGATTCTAGAGTCGTTCAAGCGAAGTGAAGTACATGTAATGATTACATTTGTCAAATCTAATTTGTGAAAGACGAGGGCGCACAACAATAATATATATATATATATATATATATATATATATATATATATATATATATATATATATATATATATATATATATATATATATATATATATATATATATATATATATATATATATATATATAAATTAACCTAAATTTTCGATATTAAAAATTTGACGTTAAATGAAATGTTCGTTAATAAATTTGTGACATTTAAGAGGCATAGTAAGATGTTTCTTTGTATAGAGTTGTGGTATTTTTAGTTTCTTATATTGAACGAGTGATAGATATTTATAAAGCACCGCAATAGTTGATGCGCATGGTTTATATCTTTTAAATTTAATGCACAAAAAATAATATGGTTAGAGCCAGAAGGCATTTCTCTTCTTATCTACAATGGTAGTATAACAAGGAAACCACAGTCCAATATAACTCTAATCATATTAATATTTTCTTGTCAAAATACATTTGGATGAACCTCCTCGACCCTATCTAGCTTTATTTTAAAAATACACAGAAAATAAGGTCTTATTCAAATTGTCACGCCTCGAACCTACAACTATGATGTGGCCAACATGCGAGAACAATTACTAGTTTCCAAGCGAACCCTTGGACGGCTGAATATTAATAAGAAGACTTACTCAAGCGATAAAAAGTTTAAAACAGAATTTTATGCGCATTCAAACTGAAAGTAAATACACAACTCAAACTACCTTAAAATACTCATTAATATAAGTATAATAGTTTGCAAAAACAACTCAAGGAAATGTAAATACTGAAAGACTCCGCAACTCTATTTATCTATGAAGCCTCTACTATGAAAGAAATTTCCGCGACATCTTAAAACTACTAAATAGAAGGTAAATGTGAAGTCCTCCGGGATGCAACGAGGCTCACCAAGAGCTAGCTGATGTATAGAGTGATCTCAACAAAGTATCCTTTGATGATGCTAAACACCTCTATGTGCATCTTAAAGAGATGCAAGTCGAATGACATCAGTACATTGAATATACGAGTATGTAATATAGCCGAAGTGATATAATTGAATGAAATGATTGTAGTAGATAAAATATACTCAAGTTGAATGTAAAAAAATAAATGAGTTAATTCATTTATTCTTTTACGAAATATTTACTCATTTCTGAATTCAACATGATAAGTGATATATTAAAATGCACTTTAACTCTATTGGGAGATTATCTAACCGACAACCATCACTATGAACTAAGTGACGACATATTCTCCATACTGCTAGAATTTTCATATATTGTGTCGTGATATAGTACCTCAACTAAGTTGATCCACTAAGTATACAGATTTATCTAAAAAGTATGATCTTCTACCCATGTTTGCAAGATATGGTCTATTGGGACTGTGAGTTATCTGAAATCTCAACCATATTGGTGCTAAATACTACTCCCAATAATATATACTCTTGATCAAATATATAAAAATATTGTCACGCCTCGATCCTACACCCTGGATAGCGGTACTCGAGAACCATCATGTGAATCCTTGGCCTAAATAACTACTTAGCTAAAGACTTACTCAAGAAAAATATGAACTTCAAAAGCAAAATTCAACTCAAAAGTCTCAACAATATATAAACTTGAAAATGTCTCGACATGCTTGTTTAAGCATATACAATTGACTCCAAGCATCAAAACATGAACAAGAGAATAGTGAAAAGAATTCAATTACTAATGTCTATGAATCCTTTATGTCTTGCGATAAAAGCCGGGACAAGACCCTCGATAACTTAAAAAAAATATATAAATAACAATGTGAAGACCTCCAGAATACTAAGAGACCCATCAACGGTAGCTAAAGTAATCATAGAATCAAGGAAGCGCTAGTTGATGACACTGAACACTTGTATCTACATCATAAAAAGATATAGGTTGAATGACGTCAGTACATTAAATGTACGAGCATGGAAGAGGAAAACTGAAACAGATATAGCTGAACTGATAACATCGGAAGACAATACTCACATCAACTCAACTCCAATATAAAAGCAACAATAAGAGATGCAACAAATGAAGCTTGTAAAATAGTACAATATCAACTAAAAATGTATAAAGTACAATAACATACTCTTTAATCTTATTTGAGAGATTCTCTAATCGATAACCATCACTATAATATATGTGATGATACAACATCTCGTCCGTGCAGTCACAATTATCCTATACCTTTTTGGGGTATGTAATAGCTCAACTTAGTGGATCCACTAAGCTTTGTCGGAAAGCACAAAGGATTCATCTAAAAAGTATGATCATTTACCCTAGTTAGCTTACATTGTTTATAAGGATTTTCAAATGTTGAAGTGTTACACTTGGAAATGCTTCGATCCCTTATACTCATTTTAGAACATGAAATACAACTCTCCTTATTCTTATTCTCATTTACTCAAGATTTAGTTCAAATCTATAATCAATTGCAAAAGTTTCAAAAAATGACTAAAAAGGACCTCTTGGATTTTCCTCTTAACTTTTCTTTGATTTGAAATGTGAATAAAGAAATGTGATTAGGATATGTAGCATCTCTGAAGGATTAATGAAGACTTTAAGAGTTAAAATCAAGAAGACAACATAGATACGATTTGAATTAACACACCCGGAAAAAAGGATGGAAACGAAAAGGACCTACTGACCCAGGCGCATTGAGTGGCGCAAGCCCCAGAAGTTTCGGGTGCACTACTGGAATGCCACACCAAGCCCCAAACTACTAAATAGTAATCCTGGTGTAGTGGTGATGCGCTGCCCCACATCCATGCTCAGAAATTTGAAGAAGTTTTCGTCGAATTTTTGGGTCCTAACTCATCTAAAATCAAGTGATTTCTTCTAAACCCTTTTTATTTAAAAACCTAAAGGGAATTCATCAATATCTATTTAAAACCCAACTCATACTAAATATCAATCAATTCAAGAACTCAAAACCTCCATTGTTAAGGAATGAGGCAAAATTCAAAAACTATGTTAAGAATCTCTCAAAAAGTGATTTCATGAACAAAATTATAGGTATGGCGTGTGGTTGAACAATCCCAACACTGTGATAAGCTTACATAGCTAGAAAATGATGTTCTCGGTGAATTATCTAAATTCTTGATGAACGTTTGAACTTAGCCCTTTTACACTCCAAACTTTTCTCTCAAACTCTAAGCATTTAGGAACATGAAAAAGTGGTAGAAATCATATCATACCGTTATTTAGGTGAGAAAAACATTTTGGGCCTAGCAGTGTAAGGAAATAACCAAAATACATTTCTTTAAATGGATAAAAAATCGTCACTATTGAGGCTTTATTCGCATGGCCATAAATATTTACTCCAAACTCAAAATTTCACAAACTTGGCGGCGTTGGAAAGACGACTCAAACATCGCTGATTTGATACCTCATGGGAAACTAATTCTCAATGTGCTTAAATATATGATCATTGTAATTTGACGAAAAACTAAAAAATGATCGTAGTTCGAGGTGTTACAAACATAGTCTTTCTTTGATTTGAGATAACTACTCTAACTATCATCTTAAAAGAGTAAATTACTCTAAAATATCTCTGAAACTACTTTATAATTAAGAAAACAAGGTTTAATTTTCTCTATGTAAAAGTAGATTTGGGGTAGAGATAATTACTCAAAAGGGGCCTCTTTAAGAGATAACTATTTTGTACTCAATCATTCTTAAAAATCTTTCAACTTTTTTTAAAAACATATTCCTTTTCTTCATGAAAAAATGAAACATTTGGGATATACTTAGTTTTCTTATGCTCTGTCTCAACCACCTCTTTACTTTCTCAAAAACACAAATGTTGGATTTAAAAGATTCTCAAAATTTGTAATTCAAAATTGGTTTTATGTTGGAATATAAACATGAACGCATCAAATCAAGGATCTCAATAACAATATTGAAAACTCAATACTCATAAATCAACAATACTATCCATCTCAAGAAAACTCAATTCATTTGGATCATGCTACAATATAGAGATGAACGATCAACTCAATTATTGCTATACACAATTTACAACAATTAAATGATTAGACATAGGAATTCAAAAATCAACAACTCAAGAACTAAGAACTCAATATCAACTTATCTCAAAAAATTTGAAATGTAGAATGAACAAGTCCAATATTATGATAGCCTTACATATGTATTATGAAGATTTTAAAATGAAAACTTTGGTGGAGACTTGGTTTATCTTGACCTTGAGGGGGAACATTAGAAAGGAAGAGCATGTGAAAACTTAGGTGGGAGGATTTTCTTTATTTCTTGGATTTTTGGCTTGAAGGTTTTCGGGTTCTTGTTGGCGAAGAGGAACCATGTGTGAATTTTATGAGAATTTTAAAAATACTCATTGTATTTTGAATGATATACTCAATAAACACTCAAAAGCGACATAGAGTAAGGTTAAAAAAGACATAGGGGAAAGACCAAAGCAACCCACACTTAAAACTGATGAAGTGCCCTTAAAAGGAGGTTTGACAGATCATTTAAGGTTCATAGTCCGTGAAACTTCACATATATGATAGTTCTTCACAAAAATTGGCATAACCTTTTACTCCAAACTAGAACTGAGACAAACTTGGGGGCATTGTAAAGAAGACGCAAAGACTTTTAATTTGATAGATAACGGGGCACATAATTTATTATGTGCTGAGAGTCACGATAATTTCAAGTTGACCAAAAAATTAAACACTTATGGTTCCCTTGACGAATGACTTCACGGTTCGTTTGAAGCTTTACGGACCATCCAAGTGCCTGTGAACCTTCATAGGTGTTGGGCTTAACTTCACGAGCGACGTAATGGGTCGTGGTCCCCTTCAGACTCATGAAACTCTTCCTAAAAGGGCTTTCAACATTTACTTTTCACCATACATTGTTGTACGGTCTGTGACACCGTGTACGGCCCGTACAACCTTCCGTACTTGTACACTTGTACTCCACTAAAGCATTTTTACTTTTGCATTCTAAGTTTCAATTTCCAAGGTGTTGCAATATCTCCCCCTAGGGAAAATTTGACCTTGAATGAGATAAAACTAAGCATAAAAGGTGTGGGAAAGTGTCTAACAATCCAACATAAAGAACAAAACATGCATATACAATAAACTCAATATATCAACTCAAAAAGTACTCTAAAAATAGTTAGCGCCTTGGTTTGGAATTGATTTAGAGGAAAAAGGTGACGCTATCTCTTTTACATATATTCCTTTGACTTCCAAGTAGCTTCTTCAACTAATTGGTTACTCCATAAGACATTGATCAATTCAACCTTTAGTTCTCAACTTGTGAACTTGCCGATCAAGGATCTTAAATGGAATCTCCTCATTGGACCTGCAATTTTTCACTCAAATACTTTCAGTAGGCATAATAAGTGCATGATTACCCAAGAACTTCTTTAAATTAGAAATATGAAATATTGGATGAACTGATTCTAGTTCTAGTGGTAGATGTAACTCATAAGCTATATTACCAACCCTTTTGCAAATTCGGTAAGTACTAATATATCGGTGACTGAGCTTCCCTTTCTTACCAAATCTCATAACACTCTGCATGGGTGAAACTTTCAGATATATCCAATCATCAACCTCAAACTGTAAATCTCTTCTTCTAACATATGTATAGGATATATGACGACTCTACATAGTTTTTAACCTCTCCTAAATTGTCTTCACCTTTTCCATGACTTCACGAACCAAATATGGTCCTATCAACTCAACTTCACCAACCTCAAACCTCCTAATAAAAGATCTACACCTCCGCTCATATAGAGCCTCATACAGAGCCATCTGAATGTTTGAATGATAACTATTATTGTATGCAAGCTCAATAAGAGGCGAGTGGTCATCCCAATTAACTTTGAAATCCAAAACACAAGCTCTCAAAATGTCCTCTAAGGTTTGAATTGTGCGTTCTGCTTGAACAATAATGAGATCCTCATTAATCATCTCCCACTTCCATTCCGGAAGGGGTATATTTTGGGATACACCACATGGCCTTTGATTCTCAGTCTTGAGTTGCTAGAAATTTTGGCACTTAGGAACAAACTAGGCAATACATCACTTCATGCCACTCCATCGATACACTTCTCTCATGTCATAGTACATTTTAGTGACAATAGGATGAATAGAAATAAGAAACTATAGGTTTCTTCCATGGTTCTCTCTCAGAGGTGCATACTTAGATACCACAACTTACCTTGATACCTTAGCACACCTCTCCGCCTTGTGAAAAGACCATCCCTTTCTACTTATGTATATTTACCTTCAAATTAAATAAAATAGGATCCTTGTCATGCTTTTGCTTAAAAAATGACTATAATGAGAATTCAACCTATTCATCATGACCACTCCGCCATCACAAGAATCTAACAAACAAACACTTAGATGTGCACGTCTGTGAACTTACTTAGCCAATTGTTTCTACATTCCTTGACATGAGAAGTACTCCCTATGGACAACCTACTCAAGGAATCAACAACAAAATTATCCTTACCTAGATTGTATAAAATACTCATAACATAATATATAAGTAGTTCTATCCATTTTCTTTGTCAAATATTTAGCTCGTTCTTACATATTGGAGACTCTAGTGGTCGATGAGAACATCCATATGAACACCATAGAGATAGTAGCGCTATATCTTGAGAGCAAAAACTACTGTTCCAAACTCGAGATCCTACGTAGGGTAGTTCTTCTTAAGAATCTTAAGTGGACTGGAGGCATAGGCTATAGACTTACAATTCTTCCTCAATAAACAACCAAGTCTAACTCGGGACCCATCACAATAAACAATAAAATCCTATGTACTTTCTGTTAGGGTTAATACTAGAATAGTGTTTAACCGAGTTTTCAATTCCTAAAAGATTTTATCACAAGCTTCATACAATTGAAACGTAGCTATTGTTTTACTATACGTAGTCAACGGGGATGAAATAGATGAAAACCCCTCGACAATCTTCTATAGTAACCAGTCAATCCCACAAAAAACTTTATCTCAGTTGGGGAGGTGGGTCTAGGACAATTCTAAATTGCTTCAATTTTCTTACTGTTAACTTGAATTCCTTCACCAAACAAAATGTGGTCCAAGATTGTTGTGGAATGAAGTCTAATCTAAATCATTAAGAGTTTAGAGGAATATTCTAAAATGACTAGCATGGTCCTCCTAATTCTTTGAATATATCAATATGTCATCAATAAATATGATTAAAAAAAATGTTGATATACTTCCCAAATACTCAGTTCAATTGGAAGTTGACAAAAATAGAGTAGGTGTGACAACCCGAAAACGACTATGCTAAGTAAGACCTAAACATACCTAGAATGCCTAGATTATACCGGTTTCACATGGATTGATGTGCGTGGAACCAGACCTCTGAACCTATGCACCAGCCAAACCAACCAACTTGGTGAGTTAGTTGAGCTAGGCAGGGTTGGGTCCAGCCATGTGGGGTACTCGAATACTAGAATTCACCCGGATGATTCTTAACCGGACTTAGAGGGTTAGTCCTAGGTTTTAAGGGTTCTAGGGGTATAAAGGTAATTTTGGGGCTAGGGGTAGTATAGTAATTTCCCTAGGCTGATACTTAATTAATTAAATAATGTTATTAATTAGTCAAAATGGGTCAAATCTCGGTGGTAAAACCCGAGTTTGACCGGACCTCCACACTCGGGTTCGAGCCAAGTTGGAGGCATTAGGGGGCACGAATTTAAGGATTAAAAATTAGAGAAAATAAGGAGGGGCATTATAGAAACTTAATATATAATTCTAATCTGGTTTTTTATTATTAAAAGTGTTTTGAATAAGTCAACAACTATTCCCACAAAAAGGGGCGCACAACTCCCACTTGGAGTGTGCTTCTTGCCCACTCTTAATTCTTTAATTTACTCCTAAAAATATTTTCAGCTTTGTCCCACACTTCAAAAACAGAATATAAACGTAAAACTCACTATTACAAAAGTGTTATTCGCTGCATGCATAAAAAAAAACAAAAGGAAGAATTCGCACGCCTAAGTGTTTTAAATAAAGAACTTCACTTGTAAACAAGAATCAAATATCAGAAGAAAGGTTTGTGTGTGAGCTGGGGCGTGTGGTTGTGGCTGGTTGTCAAGGCTGAAAAGGTATGGGTTTTATTCTCTCTTGGTCCCTTTCCCAAGATTCCCCTAAGGTTCAATTTAAATCCAATCGAGAACTAAGGTTGTCCCCGTTGCATGCCCCTGTCATTAGATCCCATGAACGAATTGATGCATGCGTTGGTATGACTTCTGGTAGATGATTTTAGGAATGATTGTGATTGTGTGCAATGTGTGTGTTTCGGACTGTTTATGAATTGTTAAGTACGTCCGAATATTGAATGTCATATCTGCACCAACATGCTGTTTTTCCGTAATTGTATTGTGACGGTTCACTTGAAGAAAATGGTAAATCTTGTGATATGAAATGTTGTGCATTTAGCATGCGAAAAGAAATCGTGATGTTCATGAAGAATAAAGTGAAAGTAAGGTCCTTAATGAATTAGTTAAAAGTATATGTAAAATTATGAGTTAAACGCCTAGGCTAAGTGTAAGAAAGTGAATTAAAATTATATATTAATGGAACATGGTTTCGGCTAGTCACTAGTATGGATGAAGGGAAATAGTTGCTGCCATTTGCGGTGAATCTCCGTGACCTTAAGGTACTAGCACTAAAAGAAGAAGCCTTAAATTAAAAGAAAAGAAAATAGGGAGAGAGAGGGGATTCAAACCCAGCTCATTGAAAGAAGCCTTAAAAAAATAGTGAGAGAGAGGGGGCTCGAACTCGGCTCCTTGGATAAGGGTGTGAGATTTGCATCTCAAACAAAAATAAAATAATTAAAAGATGGGATTCGAACATGGGTCCTCTTGGCTGAAATGTATGAAGACACTTAGCACTCTAAAAAAATAAAAAAAAATAAGGTGCTGGCCAAGGGATTCGAACATGGCTCCTCTTGGCTGAAATGTCTGAAGACAATTAGCACTCTAAATAAATAAAAAAAAGGGTGCTGCCCAAGGGATTCGAACATGGGTTCACTTCACCGAAATTGTAAGACACATAAGTCTCACATATAATGAAATAAAATGCAGCCACTAGGGATCGAACTTGGGTCCCTTGGTTGAAAGTGTAAAATGCATAAGTCATGCACAACATATACTTAGATTATCATGAAGCACTTAGCCAAATATGAGTAACCCGTAATGGGTACTATTATGAGTTAATGTTAAGATTAATAAATGAACATTCACGTAATGAGGTGAGTAATTATGTTATACTATGATGCTAATGACAATAGTGACAACATGATAAGAGGCTAAGATGAATGGTGAGGCAAGTCTCAACCAAGCCTAAGAAAATGTTACCAAACGTACTCACCTATGGGAGTGTAGAATGATATTGAGTCAAGTCTCAAGTATACTCCAAAAGAAAGTGTTAAGAATGAATTCATAGTTAATATGTAAAGAATAGAGTGACTACATGACTATAGGCTAGTGCAAGTGAGACAAGCTGCATCTACGCCTAAAAATCAATGTCACTACATGAAATTTCTAAGAGAGTATATTCATGCTATACGATGAATAAACAAAGAAAGAGTGGCTACATGAAGACAGGCTAGTACAAGTGACACAAGTTGTATCTACGCCTAGAATCAATGTCCCTCAATGTAAATTCCAAGAGCATATATATGTTATACGATGAACAAATAATGAAAGGTCAGTAAAGATGAAATGAGAAGATGTTAAGCAATAACAGGGTGGTACCACAATATGAGGCTAGTGCAAGTGAGACAAGTTGTACCTATGCCAATATAAGGTCACCAAAAAGTACTCACCTAAGAGAGTGTTGAATATTATGAGACAAGTCTCAGTCACACTCAATATGTAAGTGTAAGGACAATTCACACTTAATACATAAACAAGAGATAAGAAATCATCTAATAATCTATGACTACCTCATGCTAGAATCAAGTTTGATGATGTATGAGTTTAGTGTAAATAGGAAGTTTAAACGAAGCATCGATAGGCTAGCTATGAGTGGTGATGCCTTCTTTCGGGAAGGGAAGAGGTTCACGTAATTCTCATGAGATGAGATTGTCTACCAAGGTGGGTATGGGTCTCCCTAAATCTCCTAGTCTTTGAACTATGCTCCCAACATTGGGAACTAGCTTGGTTCAAACCCATGAAGCTACAATGTTTTGGTTTCACCTTGTCCAGTGACTCCACCTCTTTTCGGTGTGGGGAAGACACCAAATTTCATGAGCTCACATGATCTATGTCCGTTAAAGTTTAAGTTCCTCTAAGTATGAAAGATAATGAAATGAACAATGTCGAAGGTGTTTATGCAAGACAATCAGGAGGTGAAACTGGACTAAAGTAATGACATTAGGTCATTCTTCGTCATTGCACTTCAATATCCCGATGAGAGTCTTAAACTTCATCCTAGGTATATCTGGTGTTTACATCAGCCTATGAATGAATGATATAAACTATGTGAAGTACGAACAAACGAATGAAGCAGACTCTGTGTTTGCTTAAGAAGGCTCTCGGGTTGAGGTCCCATATGTTGAGCCCTCACTTGAGATGTCCTAATGCTAATTCCATGTGAAAGGCATGATATGCAAAATATGAAATGTATGATATGTGAAATATAAAATGTATGATACATGAACCTATGTATGATGATGTGTGACATGTTCATGGCACGACCTTCCTATTACGAAATTGGCAAGTCCAGTGACTTGACCTTCCAGAGCATGTTGATTATGAAGAGCCATTCTTGTTCATGCATGGCTGTTGTGTGTTTGTTTCATACACCCATAATTAGTACAAGTGTGTACTAATTCAATACATTATACTATTTTAGGTGTAGGTTCAGGAGGGCATTGAAGACATTCATTGCAGCTGTCCAAACATCAGAGCTTTTCATCCGGACTTGGTAGGTCCTCATGCATTCGAGGATGCCTGCCGTTATGTTTCTAGCTTAGTAATAGGTTAGGCTAGTGGAGCATGTTCCACTAGTATTTCTTTCCTATTTTGTTCAGACTTATGTAATGGAGCCATTTTGGCAATTGTTACTTATCCTATGAGACTATTTATTTCAAGATTGAATGATTCCTTATTAGATGGTTGATACATATGAGCAATGAACTTTTTTATATGCGTATGCATGTTATAACTATGAAGTCTATGTACACTTCAAACAAAACAAAAAGTTTCAAATTTTCCACTAAAATTAATGTAATGAATGTAATGACGAAGTATGTAGGCTTGTCTGCGACCTCTAAGAGGTCAACGACGCCGGTTTTGGATAGGGTGTAGACCTCGGTCGTAACAAGCTTGGTATCAGAGCATTAGGTTAAATATATAAGACATAAGGCTCATATCGACCACGTTAAGTAGTTTCTAAGATATGGTAGTGAAGTGCACCACTATCATGAATTAGAGACTGCATAATGCTTAGGTAACTTCCCCTTCTTCTAATCTTATCGTGCCTTATGAAATTTTGATTTCTTGGTGTTAAGAGCGTATCTAACATCAACTCTTGAGTTTCAGAAAGATGAATACTAGGAGAAACGTAGGCAGATGGATTGGAGGAGGAGTTGCTGGGGGAAATCAAGTTCCTCCCCAGGCTCCAACTACTGGAATGGAGATGCATGTTAACCCAGCTGGGTTGACAGATGGAGAAGTGAGGACAAACCTGGCACAGATGGCCCAAGCCATCACTTTACAAGCTCAGGCTATGACACCCCAAGCGGAGTAACTAGGTATTCCCAGAGAGAACCCATCAGCTAGCACCATGGCTAGCAGGTTAAGGGACTTCACGAGGATGAATCCTCACGTTTACACTGGATCTAAGACTGTGGAGGATCCCCAAGAGTTTGTGGATGAGATCCACAAGATACTGTGTGCGATGGGTTTGACTAATGTGGAGAAGGCTGAGCTGGCATCCTACCAGCTAAAGGATGTAGCTCAATCCTGGTATAAGATATGGCAGGATAGCAGGGCTTTAGAAGGAGGTCCTATTACTTGGGATCTTTTCAAGATGGCTTTTCTGGAGCGGTTCTTTCCTAGAGAAATGAAGGAGGCTAAGGTTGAAGAATTCATCAACCTTAAGCAGGGCTCACTATCAGTCGGGAATTACTCCTTAAAGTTTGTAAAACTTTCCAGGTATGCCACTTCTCTCGTGTCTAACAGCAGGGACGATATGAGTAGATTTGTGATAGGGATTGCTGAGGATCTCAAAGAGGAGTCTAGGAAAGCTATGTTGCATGACAGCATGGACCTTTCCAGGCTTATGGTCCATGTCCAGCAAATGGAGGAAAGCAGGAAGAGGAAGCACACTAGGGCAGGGAACGGGTCAAGGCAAGCTGAGGAGAATTTTTCAAGAAAGAGTAGTTCTAAAATCAGGGATAAGCCAAGGTTTAAGAAGGAATTCTCCCACCAAGGGGAGTCAAGTCCGTCAAAGGGTCTTTATGATAGGAATTTAGATCCCAGAGTTAAGTGAAACAATGAAGTAGATACACCTCAGGAGAGGCCACCTTGTAGGAAGTGTGGCAAATTGCATGGAGGAGAGTGTATGATGGGCTCTAACGCTTGTTACAGTTGTGGCAAACCGGGTCACATGATGAAGGATTGTCCGAATAGGAGAAGTCAAGAAAAAGGGAAGGAGAAAGTTTAGCCTAATGGTCCAACTGAACAGCCTCCAAGGAGGCAACGATTCTTCGCACTCAAGTCTAGGGGTGCAGGGGAAGGCACTTCTGGTGATGTCCGGGGTGTGTAGCCTTAATTAGTCTTTCATGTGTTTGACTGTGTATGGTTTTTATGCACTAGTATGAGGTTAATATGTTTGAGTCATCATGTTGTTTGCTGATTTGTGTGACTTATATGTTTACTTGTGTTGTATGCTTTGATGAGACTAGTTTAGGAAAGAGTTTCCTCAGTTTATTAATGTGAAGGTGCTAGTAGTCTTCAAAGATGTGCACCATCATGCTAATATGTGAATCGGATATTCACCAATGAAAAGTATTTAATCGCTTATGTATGCATATGTTCTATGGATGACTGACTTGTTGCTAGTAAAGAGTAGTGTCATTCGGGGACGAATGTTCCTATGGTGTGTGTGGGGGGGATAATGTGACAACCCAAAAACGACTATGCTAAGTAAGACCTAAACGTACCTAGAATGCCTAGATTAGACCGGGTTCACACGAATTGATGCGCGTGGAACAAGACCTCTGAACCTATGCACCAGCCAAGCCAACCAACTTGGTGAGTTAGTTGAGCTAGGCAGGGTTGGGTCCAGCCATGTGGGGTACCCAAATACTAGGATTCACCCGGATGAGTCTTAAATGTACTTAGAGGGTTAGTCCTAGGTTTTAAGGGTTTTAGGGGTATAAAGGTAATTTCGGGGCTAGGGTAGTATAGTAATTACTCTAGGCTGATATTTATTTAATTAAATAATGTTATTAATTAGTCAAAATGGGTCAAATCTCGATGGTCAAACCCGAGTTTGACCGGACCTCCACACTCGGGTTGAAGCCGAGTTGGAGGCATTAGGGGGCACAAATTTAAGGATTAAAAATTAGAGAAAATAAGGAGGGGAATTATAATAACTTAATATATGATTATAATCTGATTTTTCTAATTAAAATTGTGTTGAATAAGTCAACAACAATTCACACAAGAAGGGGCGCACAACTCCCACTAAGAGTGTGTTTCTTGCCCACTCTTAATTCTTTAATTTACTCCTAAAAGCGTTTTCAGCTTTATTCCACACTTCAAAAACAGAATATAAATGTAAAACTCACTATTAAAAAAGTGTTGTTGGCTGCATAAATCAAAAAAACAAAAGGAAGAATTCGTACGCCTAAGTGTTTTACGTAAAGAACTTCACTTGCAAACAAGAATCAAAGCTCGGAATAAAGGTTTGTGTGTGGGCTGGGGCGTGTGGTTGTGGCTGGTTGTCAAGGCTGAAAAGGTATAGGTTTTCTTTTCTCTTGGTTCCTTTCCCAAGAGTCCCCTAAGGTTTAGTTTAAATCCAATCGAGAAACTAAGGTTGTCTCCGTTGCATGCCCCTGTCATTAGATCCCATGAACGAATTGATGCATGCGTTGGTATGACTTCTGGAAGATGATTTTAGGAATGATTGTGATGGTGTGCAATGGGTGTGTTTCAGACTGTTTATAAATTGTTAAGTACGTCCGAATATTGAATGTCATATGTGCACCACCATGCTATTTTTCCGTAATTGTATTGTGACGGTTCACTTGAAGAAAATGGTAAATCATTTGATATGAAATGTTGTGTGTTTAACATGCAAAAATAAATCGTGATGTTCAAGAACAAGAAAGTGAAATTAAGGTCCTTAATGAGTTAGTTAAAAGTATATGTAAAATTATTAGTTAAACGCCTAGGCTAAGTGTAAGAAAGTGAATTAAAATTATATATTAATGGAACATGGTTTCGGCTAGTCACTAGTATGGATGAAGGGAAATAGTTGCTGCCATTTCGGGTGAAGCTCGATGACCTTAAGGTCCTAGCACTAAAAGAAGAAGCCTTAAATTAAAAGAAAAGAAAATAGGGAGAGAGAGAGAGGGTATTCGAACCAAGATCATTGAAAGAAGCTTTAAAAAAAAGAAAAAGAAAATAGTGAGAGAGAGGGGGCTCAAACTCGGCTCCTTGGCCAAGGTGTGATATGCATAAATCTCACACCAAAATAAAATAATTAAAAGATGAGGCCACTGGGATTCGAACATGGATCTTCTTGGCTGAAATGTATGAAGACACTTAGCACTCTAAAAAAATAAAAAAAATAAGGTGCTGCCCAAGGGATTCGAACATGGGTCCTCTTGGCTGAAATTTATGAAGACACTTAGCAGTCTAAATAAATAAAAATAATAAGGTGCTGCCCAAGGGATTCGAACATGGGTTCTCTTGATCGAAATTGTAAAACACATAAGTCTCACATATAATGAAATAAAATGCAACCACTAGGGATCGGTCCCTTGGCTGAATGTGTAAAATGCATAAGTCATGCACAATATATACTTAGATTATCATGAAACACTTAGCCAAATATGAGTAACCCGAAATGGGTACTACCATGAGTTAATGGTAAGATTAAGAAATGAACATTCACGTAATGAGGTGAGTAATTATGTTATACTATGATGCTAATGAAAATAGTGACAACATGATAAGAGGCTAAGATGAATGGTAATTATAAGGCAAGTTTCAACCATGCCTAAGAAAATGTTACCAAACTTACTCACCTATGGGAGTGTAGAATGATGTAGAGTCAAGTCTCAAGCATACTCCAAAAGAAAGTGTTAAGAATGAATTTATAGTTAATATGTAAAGAAAAGAGTGACTACATGACTATAGGCAAGTGCAAGTGAGACAAGCTGCATCTACGCCTAAAAATCAATGTCACTACATGAAATTTCTAAGAGAGTATATTTATGTTATACGATGAATAAGCAAAGAAAGAGTGGCTACATGAGGACATGCTAGTACAAGTGAGACAAGTTGTATCTACGCATAGAATCAATGTCCCTCAATGTAAATTCCAAGATAGCATATATATGTAATACAATGAACAAATAATGAAAGGTGAGTAAACATGAAATGAAAAGATGTTAAGAAAGAACAGGGTGGCACCACAATATGAGGCTAGTGCAAGTGAGACAAGCTGTACCTACGCCAATATAAGGTCACCAAAAAGTACTCACCTAAGAGAGTGTTGAATATTAAGAGACAAGTCTTAATCACTCTCAAAATGTAAGTTTAAGGACAATTCACACTTAATAGGTAAAGAAGAGATGAGAAATCATCTAATGAGCTATGACTACCTCATGCTAGAAGCAAGCTTCGATGATGTATGAGTTGAATGTAAATAAGAACTTTAAACGGAGCACCGATAGGCTAGCTATGAGTGGTTATGCCTTCTTTCGGGAATGGAGTAGGTTCACGTAATTCTCATGAGATGAGACTGTCAACCAAGGTGGGTATTGGTCTCCCTAAATCTCCTAGTCTATGAACTATGCTGCCAACATAGAAAACTAGCTTGGTTCGAACACATGAAGCTAGTATGTTTTGGTTTCACCTTGGCCAGTGACTCTACCTATTTTCGGTGTGGCGAAGAGATCGGATTTCATGAGCTCACATGATATATGTCGGTTAAAGTTTAAGTTCCTCAAAGTATGAAAGATAATGAAATGAACGATGTCGAAGGTGTTTGTGCAAGACAATCAGGAGGTAAAACCGGACTCAAGTAATAATATTAGGTCATTCTTGGTCATTGCACTTCATGATCCCAATGAGAGTCTTAAACTTCATCCTAGGTATAGCTGGTGCTTACATCAGCCTATGAATAAATCATATGAATTATTTGAAGTACGAACAATTGAATGAAGAAGACTCTGTATTTGCTAAAGAGGCTCTCGGGTTGAGGTCCCATATGTTAAGCCCTCACTTGAGATGTCCTAATGATAATTCCATGATTCCAAGGTCTCATGGCTATGAAAGGCATGCTATGCGAAATATGAAATGTATGATATGTGAAATATGAAATGTATGCTACATGAACCTATGTATGATGATGTGTGACATGTTCATGGCACGACCTTCCTATTACGAAATTGACAAGTCCAGTGACTCGACCTTCCAGAGCATGTTGATTAAGAAGAGACATTCTTGTTCATGATTGTCCGTTGTATGTTTGTTGCATATACCCATACTTAGTACAAGTGTGTACTAATCCCACACATTATACTATTTTAGGTGCAGGTTCTGGAGGGCGTTGAAGACATTCATTGCAGCTGTCCGGACATCAGAGCTTTTTATCTGAACTTGGTAGGTCCTAATGCATTCGAGGATTCCTGCCATTATGTTTCTAGCTTAGTAATAGGTTTAGGCTAGTGGAGCATGTTCCACTAGTATTTCTTTCCTATTTTGTTAAGACTTATGTAATGGTGCCATTTTGGCAATTGTTACTTATGCTATGAGACTATTTATTTCAAGATTGAATGATTCTTTATTAGATGGTTGATACACATGTGCAATGAACTTCTTAATACGCGTATGCATGTTATAACTATGAAGTCTATGTACACTTCAAACAAAACAAAAAGTTTCAAATTTTCCGCTTAAATTAACCTAACGAATGTAATGACGACTTAAGTAGGCTTGTCTGCGACCTCTGAGAGGTCAACGATGCAGGTTTTGGATTGGGTCTAGACCTCGGTTGTGACAGTAGGTGAGGTAGGTAAGATGTTAGCTTCAATAAATATGAGTGGTACAAGTGAGAGACCCTAACCTTTTGATAAGTGAAGTGAAGGGTGACTAAGTCATAAGAGTAACAAGAGCGTTAAAAGGTCTACCGAGGTGGTATGTAATTAGACAAGGATTGAATTCAGGTTATGATTTTTTATTATTTGTGCCTAGAATGTATTATTGAGTTGCCAATATGGGATATGTTGGTGCAAGTGTAATCTAACTTAAAATTTAGAAGAATAACCCTTAGGAGCCAATAAGAAGAGGCCAAGAGAAACATATTAGAAAGAGTTCTTAGTGTATTCTTAAGGAGAGTTCGGTAGTCATGAGATAACTTTTCCCGAGTATTATAGTAGAGGGGGATATAGACCAATTTAGAGATAATGTAATAGGTCCATAGCTTTCAAGCTCCAGTTTTAGACCTGAGGGGGAGATGATAAGAGGAAAAATCAGGTCAAGTGTTGAGAATAATATAGTAATGAGTTCAAAAGAGTATGGGAGATATCTTTTCAAACGTCCTTTTAGTAATAGAGCGATGTTAAAAGTATAAGCTTCATGATCTTAAATTGATAATGATGGTTTGATAATTCCATCTGAAGTTATAATTACGGAGAAAGATGAGGATGAGGTTTTACTATAGGAAATAGTTAAATTAGAATCCTTAGTTGGTTTCGAGTAGTAATGCGGGAAAATTTAGTTGGTATGGCAGAGATGGTGAGAGAATGAGAATTACATAAGGAGCTGTTAGTAGTAGTCTACAAAATTGTTAAAGTGCTAAGCTTGAATGTGATGTTATTAAAAATTATGTGGTTCTTGATACGAGCCAATGTTGATTAAATGTAGTGGTAAAGGGTTATGTACTCTTGTGGGAGCTATGAGTTGCAGCCAATGAGGTATGGTGATAAAGAAGAGCATAGTTGAGGAGTGTTTCTAATATTAACAACTAGCAGTCATATTACCCTAGGCATGGTATTTCTATTCGTACTTCATGCCTAGAATTCCTTTGTTTTCAAATAACTGCAGAGAGAACATGGCTATGTCCACAAGAACATTGTTCTTGAGTGGTATTATAACACCCCAAAATTTTTAAGCTAACAATTGAGTCATTCTATATGGTGAATAATATTTTTCCGAGTGATTCTAAAGTTTCTTAGATGTTAAGGTCGCTAAAAATTCATAACATAAAGTTCAATTTGAAATTTTTCATCCAATTGATTCCTCTATGAGATTATTCTTTGGTCAACAATAAAAGAAAATGTCAAAACATATCATTTTAGGTCAATAAAGAAGGAACTCAATGAGACATATACAATATCCCCACATCCCACAAACCCAAACATACATTTGTCACTAGTGTTGGGTTTACGAATCTAAGGAAATTTTGAGAAAAACAATCGATTCTATGTGAATTGCGCCTAAAATGAGAATAAATATTTTTCAGGTAATTCTAGGTGAGGGGTGGCGTGACACGCTATGAATTCACTAGGGAGGCTAGAGTGTTGCGCCTGTAGTGCACAAAGATGAGATTTGTGAAGTTTAAGGGTTGGCGCTCCGTGCCAGGAATGTGTCAAGTCACTTGCCCCCACTTTTTTCTGTGGTTTGCTCCTTATAAGTTCTTTTAAAATTATTCTTTCTTTCTTTTTGTGTAAAACTATTTAAACTACATCTAATCATTGAAAACTCATATATATCATAATCATGATCCTTAAATTCATAATTCAAATTTGATTTAGAGTTAAGGATAAAGTTTGAGAAAGTCCCTTTGAGTTTTTTCAAGGAGTCTTCTACAATTACTTATAATTGTTTAAAGACTAGACTAAGTGAATATGAGAATAATAAGAGTGTATTAATGAGCCTAAATTATCATTGAGATCCTTAAGTCGAGTCATTCATGCCCATAAATATCGTATTAACTCCGTTAATTGAGTATCCTTGAGAGGAGTAGTATCTTCGACTTCGAAGTTCTTAAATATTTCTACCTAACTTTTTTGAAACGATATTTCATAATTATGAATTACCATATGTTATACAGAAAGGCCCTTGAGTTAAGTCGGCCATGCCCATAATATTGAATGAACCCTACGAGTCGAGCATTTTTAAATGAGAAGTATCATTGAGTCTTGAGTTATAGAGTTACTGAATTTCGAGTATTGAGTTCTATATATAGTTATATAAACCCTTGAATTGAGTCGCTCACGTCCATAATTAGGCAGGAACCTTATTTTGAGAAGTCTTTTACAATTATTATTAATTTGTCTAAAGACTTGAGTAAATGAGTATGAGGATGACGAGATTCAAGTTTCACTTATTTTAAAATGAATATAAGGGAACTAAGTATTCCCAAGAGTAAATATTTTTACATTTAAGATGAGAGGAAACTTTGATTTCCAAATGAGTTCAGGAAGAGTTTTAAGCATTATCTCTTTTAAGAGAACCTTTTGAGTAATAATCTCAAAGTTTGAGGATGAATAAATGTTTTTAAGCATATGAGAATGAGTTATATTATTTGGAGTAGTATTGAGAACATATATGGGGATGCGTTCAGGTAACTCAAAGTCATTATAAACCATGTGTACTAACATGGGTAAAGGGTCACAGTTCTTAAATGATTTCTTATTGATTATTAGGCATCGCTTACTTGATCTGCTTATTTGAGCATGATTATACTTTGATAAGGTATATGACAATTTTAGCAGAGTGGAGGAGACTTTGTAGCATCACAATACTCATAGTGATGGTTGTCGGTTAGAGAATCTCTGAAATAAGCATTATTATTGTATTTTACATACAATTGAGTAATTAGTTTATTTTTACAAACAATTGAGTTATTGTCTATTGTTTTAAGCGCTTTCCATATATTCCATCTTTTATTGTTGCTTTATCATTGAGTTTCTCGAGTTGAGTATCTTAAGTTGGGTACCTTTGAGTTGAGTATCTTGAGTCGAGTATCTCCTAGTTGAGTATCTTACCTTTGAGTCGAGTATCTTATACTTGAATTAATTATCATATCCTTGAGTGGATATTAGTTGAGTGAGTTTGAGAAGATGTAAGTATATTTCTTGTCTATCAGTGCAAGATTATGTTTATGCTTTAGAATTCCCCTTGCATGCTTGTACATTCCATGTACTAACGCCATTTATCCTGCATCTTTCATGACGTAGATAAATGTATTTAGGGTCATAAATAGACGCTTCATTGATACCACTTAAAGTTTTAGTTAGTTGTGATAAGCCTTCTTGCTTCCGGAGGGTTCCACTTTTACTTCCAATTTTTCAGGATGTCGTGGGTATTGTCCTGATAATTTTTTTATAATAGTAGTGCCTTCATAGATAGTTTATAGGTCGAAGATTCTATCATTATTTCCGTTGTCTTCTTAATATTTTGAGTTAATGAGGCATTTAACTAATACTTTTTAAATTATTTTCAGACTATTATTGGAGTTGAGTTTAAGTTAAGTTTTTGAATTTATATTTTGCATCATGCGATCTCAATTAGCTTGAGTAAGTATTCCTCTATGAAATGAGCGAGGCCAAGGGTTTCCTTAGAAACCAACAATAGTTTTTGAGTACGAATTATGTCCACGGTGTAGGCTCGGGGTTAGAAAAACTTAGTGTCAGAGCACAAAGTTCATTTGTCCTAGGGTGTCTAGAAAGAGTGTCAGTAGGATATTATTTATCGTTGTGAGGGGCCCTCTTATATAAATAAGGGAGAATAAACATCTCATAAAAGATTTCTTTCTTTCGTACTCTAAAATTGTGTAATGGAACTATGTCATACAAAAGTTCTTCAGGCTCGTGCATTTTTCATATCTATTCGACTGCCCCTCATACTCAAGGTAGTTGAAAAGCAAAGCCATGTCCTTCTTGATGAGTTATTCTCAGTAGAAATTTAGAGAAAGTAATGAGACTGTAGAGGGGCATAAGAGAAGCTCATGAGTGAGTTTAAGTGTTGAGTCTTAAGAGAATTCACTCTTATTCATATGAATAGTGTGTTTGAGCTAAACCTGAGATGTACTCCAAGACTCACTTTATTAAACCTTGTTTTAGTTTAGACCCTTCTAAGGAAGTATGTTTTAGAGCTTGGGTAGTTATTTCACTTGAAAAGATTGTATGAATTACCATGTTCTAGGAAGTAGTAATAGAAGTTCAAAGAGTTAGAGGCAAACATCCAGAGGTATAGTACTCTATGGAAGGGTGATAGCGATAAGGGATTTTATGCTATTGTTGTTATGAACCCAGTAAGTTATAACTGAGGAGTTTTCCTTTATAGGTACACTAATAGTGATGAGTTTATGTATATTTCATGATACGAGGTAGAGTAAGAGTTACTAATCGGGATGATCTAGAGTGTACTTTAATTAGAAAGAAGCTTATGTCAATGTGGCATTGTGATAGTAAAGATAAAGTATAGTTGTTCAATAGTAAAGTATTCATGAGGTGATGGATCTAAGAAATGCTTATGAATTTTGAAAGGAAATCCCTATAGTATTTCAAGAATTCTTGAATTAAGTAAGGATATACAGTAAGTGGGTAAATAGTACTTAGGTTGTGAAAAAGAATGTGACGGTAATCTGTAAAATGGTTGATTTGTAAGATAATGAATGCCTACTTATCATGAGATCTTAGAGAGTGAGTGTTTCATAATTTTATCTAGTATTCATAAAGTAGTATAGTATCCATAATTTCCAATCTTGACTCGTGATGTTGCTGTTCGGTCAAGCCTTTTGATATGCTTTTAATCACTAGTCATGTGGTTTGTACAACCACTATCAATAAGCCAACTATCACTTGAAATCTTGATGAAAAACATGATGTAACAAATAGTTGTTGTTCCTCATGTTGATTTTCAACTTGAGCTTCTCCTTGTTGCCGATTTCCTATCTCACTGCAGCTGATCTCAGCATGCCCAAGTTTTTGACATTTTCTGCATCTCATATCCGGCTTTCTCAATCATTTAAAGAGAGGATGATTCTTCCTTCCACAATATTGAAATGGAGGGAATTTTTCACCTTTATTGCTGCCTAAATTGTGGCTACTTCCATTACCAGTGGAAACCTGACTATTTTCAGCATAATGTTTCTTCCCTTTGATTTTCTTGTATTTGTTTCCAGGATAGTTTTGCAACTTGGACTAAAGTGCAACTTCTACCGACCCTTCCTATCGTATGAACCTCCTTTTCTCTTGTGCTGGCAATGCATTTAGTAATTCTGTCAAAGTGATCTATGACAAATCCTTAGTATTTTCTAGGGAAGAAATAGTTGGTTCAAAATTCTCAAGTAATGTAACAAGAAGCTTCTCAATAACTCTACTATCACAAAGCTTATTGCCCAACATTCTTACCTTGATCACAATGCTAAGAAGCCTATCTGAGTATTCTTTGACCATTTCAGAATCTTTCTTTCTTTATATCTCAAGTTGTCTAATGAGATTCATAACTCTCATACCTTTGATTCGCTCATCTCCTTGGTACTCTTCTTTTAGAAAACCATATATTGCTTTGCCTGTCATGCCCCGAGCTACCCCCGAGATGCGGACACGGACCCTAGGACCACAAGTGATCCCAAGCTACCCTGCTGACATGATCATGAGCATACTAAAGATAATAAACTTAATGCAGAAGCTAAATTATAATTTGAATTGAAAAAATGGGGAATACACATATTCTATAATTGAGATAGATGAAATACAAATGAGTTTAATACAAAGAAGTTATTAACTCAACACTAAGCTGAAACTACAATGTCTGAAATAAGCCTCTAACTGACTAAAAATACTGGGACAAACCCCAGCTAAGTCTAGCAAAAACTGAAACTAAAAGACTAAATACTGAAAAGAAACTCATGACTATTGTCCTCGGAAAATAAGGACTCACCACTGAATCTGCTGAACTGGAGATCAAAAATTGATCTATGCGTGATCTAGATGCTAAAAACTTGAACCTACATCATGAGAAGATGTAGCGCATGTATGCGTCAGTACTTGAAGGTACTGAGCATGTAGGATAAACTAAAGTTGAAATAAAACATAACTGAACAAGCACAAAAGCAAGTATAATAATCTGAACGTGATATACTGAATTCCGAGCTAACGGATGCAATGCCAATTTATAACATGTTGAAACTGAATACTGAATATACTAATAAATGGTCAATGCAGAGAGTCTGACTGAACTGTGGGAGCTAATAATAACGATAATAAAACCGCATTAGCTAAATGTGGAGTCCGATGTATATGCCCCATCGAGAGAACCCAATATAATCTGCCAAAGGTATAAAGGCATGCTACCATGATCACTAAACTGATGCCCACAGAGGGGACTTACAACCTACTTGGCTAGTAGTTCTTGGACTATTGGGTACGCTAAACCCTAGTCCAACTCGGTATTATGCTACTCCCATTGATTTAAGTAGTTAACTGATTATGTCTGAATTTTCTATAAATACTGGATAACTCAAAACTGAACATGCAAAATCAGAATGCAACATTTAATCTGATAATGATGCATTAAAAACTTAAGCATGTATAATTTCATAACTGAAATATCTGACCTAGCATATGCAATTCAAGAACTAAAGAAATACAAAGCTAGGGTTCTGAAATCCATGCGATGATTAGAGTGATAACATGATAATCTGATTTGGAACATATATTTTAACTAAATCATGAAGTCCTACTAAAATTCTAGAAACCCTAGGTTTAATCATGATAAGAGAATCAAGAACTGACTGAAAACTATGGACCCAATGGGTAAAAGGAACCCACTAATGAAATCCCACATACATGATGATCATATTCACGAAAAAACACTTAGGTTTCGGGGATGGTACTTCTAGAAACTTGTTGCATTCTTGAACTAGGGTTCTTGAGCTTTTTCTCCTCTCTTGCTTCTAATTTTCTAACTTTTGATTTATGATTTTTACTTAGGTAAGTTCTTGTTATGTTTCTAGGCTTAAACTCACTAAAATCGGATGATTTAGGGTCAAAAGACGTATATTAGGGTTTAAACGAAGTGGGAAAAGACTAAAAGACCCCTGAGTTAGTTGCTTTCGGACCAAACGACGGCCAGGACAGAAGGTTCGTCGTTTGATCGACTGTCCGTCGTTGGGTCCGAAGGTTGGGCCTGTTCGATTGGCCTTTACTATAATGGGCATAACTCTTTACTTGGAGTTCTGGTTTTAGCAAGGTCAGTGGTTATGGAAAGCTCATTAAATTATCTATCTGTGAGTAGGTCATGATAAACCTAATTCATTTTTTGCTAAGAGTTATGATCATTTGAAATTGACCCAACTGCATTTCCCCCTTAACTGTCAGCTAGTTCCCACCTACGGTCAGACCTACGGATCGTGGGTCCCCCTACGGACCTTGCTGGTCATCCGTGGTTATTGTCAGAGAGTGGTTGAATGGGGTGTCGATCGATGGTCACGGACTACGAACCTTAGTATGGCCTACGGACCGTAGGTCCGTCCGTCGATCATGACTTAACCAAATTTCCTAGGCTAAGATTTTGTTGTTTTATGACCCCATTGATGGATGTGCAGGATGGACCGTGGGTAAGTATACAGTCCGTCGATGGCCACAGTTGGTTGCACCTGCAGATTTTTCTAAAAAGCTGGTTTTTGGTCTATTTTGGATACGGAATGTTACATTATCTCCCCTTTGGGAACATTCGTCCTCGAATGAAGACTAAGTTACTTGGAATAGAGGGAGAGAGATGCAAACCCTACTATTAAACACTGAGATGAGTTTCTGAATGAATTGAGTTTTGAGAACATGTAAACTGAAAATGCATGTACAAATTGAGGGAACATGATTGTAAGACTGAATTCACGCATGAATGACTGGAAAACTGAAGAACAACTATTACCTCAAGCTGTAGTGGAATTAGAAGGAAAGAGGTGAGGATACTTGGCTTTCATGGCTGCTTCTGTTTCCCAAGTAGCTCCCTCTACGGACTGAATCCTCCATAAAACCTTTACTGAAGCGACTTCTTTGTTTCTCAACCTTCTTTTTTAACCTGACGGTCAAGAATCTCAACTGGTATATCCTCATATGAAAGATATATTTCACCGCCATACTCTCTAACGGCACTTAGAGGCTGGATCACCCACGCATTTCTTCAAAAGTGAGATATGGAAGACCGGATGCACTGCTGCTAATTCTGCTAGCAACTCTAACTCATATGTCACATTGTCACCCCTTTTCAAGATCTTGTAAGGACCTACATATCTAGGACTGAGCTTTCCTTTCTTTCCAAATCTCATCACCCCTTTCATCGGTGACACTTTCAGAAAAACCCAATCATCTACTTGGAACTCTAGCTCCCTTTTCCTTACATCTGCATAAGATTTCTGATGACTCTAGGTTGTCTTAAGTCTATCTCTAATGAGTTGCACTTTCTCGATAGCATAAAGGACTGAATCTGGCCCTATTAAAGCTGCTTCACCTACTTCAAACCAACCAAAATGAGATCTACATCTACTCCCATATAAAGCCTCAAAAAGGGCCATCTGAATGCTAGAATGGTAGCTATTGTTGTAGGCAAACTCAATCAGAGAAAGGTGATCATTCCAACTACTTTTGAAATCGATCACACAAGCTCTCAACATATCCTCTAGGGTCTGAATGGTACACTCTGCCTGTCCATCCGTCTGCGGATGAAATGTTGTGCTAAGGTTAAGTTGAGTACCAAGACCCTTTTGAAATGACTTTCAGAAATAAGAGGTAAACTGAGGACCTCTATCTGAGATTGTAGACAAAGGAACCCCATGTAACCTCACAATATCATTAATGTAAAGCTTGGCATAGTCTTCTGCCGAATCTGTAGTCCTGGCTGCTGATGTACCATGGTTTCACGGTACTTTCAATGATTTTTCTTTAAGTTTAGTGTGTGTCTAGGGACTTATTATAGTAATTCTAATGGTTTTATCTGTGTTTTGTAAGAAAGTCGTCCAAAACAGAAACGCAGAAGATTGTGTAGAAGAGGTGACCCACGAAGCCATCGACGGTCCATAGGTGGTGGTCGTCGATTGGAGGTCTAAGCATCTGGAAGAAACTTGGGTAATTCTAACCAAGTATGGGGTAATGGAAATATCAACAGTCCATCTACTGATCGATGGACCGTCCTGGCAAATCGTCGATCAGATCAGAGAGTAGTCCCAGTACCCGAAGTTGAAGAAAAACTAAGTATGGAACAATGGAGGCATCGACGGACCGTAGATGTATCGACGAACCGTGTTGTTAATCCATCGATTGGATCAGAGAATATGCTAGGATGAAGGTTGAAGAATTTGCTAAGTATGGAATGATGAGATGCACCGACGGACCGTCCGTGCATCGACGGACCATGCTGATGGTCCGTCGATTGGATTAGAGAAGGTGCAAGTTGGAGGCTTGAAAAGTATGCAAAGTGTGGACCGAAGGAGGCAGTCGACGGTCCGTCGTTCCATCGATAGACCGTTAGTGGTGTCGTAGATTGAGACGCATTTATGGACAAACTTTCCTTATTTAGAACTCCTTTTAATTTAGGACTTTATTATTATAAATAGGGTGAAAAACCTCATTTTTGGGGTTAAAATTTTTGTTTTATTTTCATACTCATGTTATTGGAAGTTGAACTTTGGATTTTGGGAACCATGGGTAATTAACAAGGTAAAACTAGCTAAATAACAATTCTAGAATAGTTTCTTGCATGTATTGATAATTCTTTCGTTTAGAAGTTTTTTTAACGAGTGCACGCGTTAGAATTTTCATATTTCTACTTGCCGGACCAATGAGGTAGTTGATACAAAAAGAATTATCAACATAGATTTAGTATACACTATGTAATAGGCTAGTTTCAATTGGCGCACAGTATAACTTAGCCATACATTGAATATGATACTTAATATGAGGTAAAGGTAAGGCTTAGTAAAGTATACACACGTAGCCGGACCAAGGTACAGAGTGAAATTTTTTAGTTGCCGAACCAAGGAATTAGAGATACATAACTTACCACTTTGCATGCAAGACACTAGGAAAGAATTATTTTAGCTAGGGTTACCGCGTTATGAACCTATGGGGAACACTTATACCCTAGTTTATCTCATCACTTGAAAAAAACCAAAATTTTAATCTTGCTACTTTACTTAGAAATCATTGATCACTTTTGTTTCACAAAAACCCCCCTTTTTATTAACTGAATTCGGAAAGGACTTGACTAAATAGATTTAATCGTAGACTAAAGTTAAGTCTAAACAATTTTCCTCGTGGGATCAACCCCAACCTAACAATTGGGTTCTTTACTTGATACGACCGCTTATACTTCTTTAGTGAAGTATAATTTGAGCATATCAAATTTTGGCGCCGCTGCCGGGTAATGTGGCTTTTAGATTAACTTTAAGCGCAATTATTGAAATTTAGTTAATAATTTCCTAATTTTACTTTTTTTTCTTTGTTTTTGTCTCTTCCAGGTCTAGCTCTAGTGTATGCCAAGTACAAGGAGTCGAGGAGAAACATTGCTTCCATTTGATCTAGAACTGAATCGTACGCTTCGTAGGATGAACAATCCAGACAATCTTGCTGATGTTGGTGATGAGATCAACCGTCAACCTCCTCCACCAGTTGATGCTCATAACCATGTATTAGTGGAGAACCCTGGTGAGGGCGCTATGAGGAGGCAACCTCCTGCCCCACACCCTCAAGAGTACTATAGGGGCAATGTCAACATCACCAACTCGGATGGACCTCTTGTCCTACCTTTTCTACCACAAGGTCATTCATTTGTGGTAACTAGTAGCTTGATGTAGATGGTTACCGCTAGAGGTTTGTTTAGGGGGATACCATCTAAGGATCCGCATGCTCACATCTCCAAACTGAGGTCGGTGTGCAAGATTTGTGTAGGGAGGGAGGACTTAGACATGGATGTCATAGGGTTAAGGGTGTTCGCTCTCTCACTGATGGGAGAGGCCGCAATTTGGTTTACTGAGTTGCCCTATAACTCAATCTATACTTGGGAGCAATTGAGAGATGTGTTCTTAGCACGGTACTATCCGGTGTGAAAAAAGCTCAACCACAAAGATAGAGTGAACAACTTTGTGGCATTGCCTGGGGAGTCGGTAAGTAGTTCTTGGGATAGGTTCACCTCATTTGTGATGTGTCCCAAACCACCGCACTGATGATGAGTCGTTGAAAGAGTACTTCTATAGGGGGCAAGATGATAACAATAAGGCGGTACTTGATACGATTGTGGGTGGTTCTTATGTTGAGTGTACTTATGCAGAGATCCCGGAGAAGTTGGAGAAAATCTCCCGAAAAAACAATGTTTCGAGCACTAGGAAATCGTACACTAGGAGAAACACCTTTGCAGTGAAAGCTACACACAACCCGTCCGTAGATGAGATTGGTGAGGAGATGTCTTAAATAAGGACTGAGCTTGGGTTGGTGTTGAAACATGTCACTAGGGGTGCAGAGAAAGTGTATGCGGTGAATTATTTGACTAAGCCACCACCGCCGGTAGATGAATTTTACTATGAAAAAGACTCTTATGCAGTGAATAAGCAGACCGAGGGTTTCCGATTGAATGCCCAAGGATCCAATCAGGAGAATTGGCGCCAAGGTCAAGGAAATCAAGGTTGGAACTATGGGATTTACAACCGAGAGGGTCACTATGTTTGAGATGGAAACTACAACCGCGATAACAACTTCAGCCGGGGTAATTATGGTAACAGAAATGATCGGAGTGGGCCCTATGCTCCACCTCAAAATTGGGAAGTTTCTCCAAGAGATGGTGGATGTAGTATGGCGCGAGTTGAGGATATGTTACAGAAGATGAGGATGAGGTTTGATACTAGTGATGAGAACGCCAAAGAGTTGAGAGGTGATTTAGCGAATATTGGGCAAAAGGTGGATGCACATGCGATCTCAATCAAGCATCTTGAGTTGCAAATGGCCCAATTGTCTTCTAATGTGAACCCACGCCAACCGGGTACTCTTCCTAGCAATATCGTCCAAAATTTGAAAAATAATGGACAGTGTATGGCAGTCACTACTCGAGGTGGTAAGCAAACAATTGACCCACCTATGTCGTCTGGCGTAGAAGATGAGATAATAGGAGATGATAAGGTAGAGGAAGTTAGTAGTGAGTTGGTAGATAGTCGGGGAAAGAAGCAGAGGTACCCCAAAATGTGACCCCCATTCCTATACCACCACCTCTATTCCCGCAAAATTGGTGAAAAAGAATGAGGATGGTAAATACCGACGTTTTATCACTATGTTGAAACAGCTTTCTATCAATGTCCCTTTGATAGAAGCTCTTGAACAAATGCCCGGTTACGCCAAGTTTATGAAGTATATGGTCACTAAGAAGAGATCGGTCAGTTTTGAGGATGATGATCGGATTCAACATTGTAGTGCTATTGCTACAAGGTCTCTTGTGCAAAAAAAAAGAAGATCCGGGCGCTTTCACTATTCCATGTACAATCGGGTTGTTACACTTTGATAAAACATTATGTGATCTTGGGGCAAGCATAAATATCATGCCTCTCTCTATTTACAAGAAGTTGGGTTTGGGTGACCCAAAGCCCACTACGATGTGGTTACTGATGGCCGATCGAACGGTGAAGAAGCCAATAGGGATACTCCATGATGTGTTAGTGAAGGTGGAGTCATTCATACTTCCCGCCGATTTTGTGATTTTTGATTGTGAGTTCGACTTTGAGGTGCCTATTATTCTTGAGAGGTCGTTCCTTGCGACGGGTCGAGCCTTGGTTGATATGGAGAAAGGGCATATGAAGTTTCGATTGAATAATGAAGAAGTGACTTTCAACTTTTGTAGGTCCATGAGGCATAGTGGTGAGATCCAATCGGTATCTGCCATATCCTACAGGGTTGAGAGTTCGTCCGATGTACAAATAAAAGTGTCTTGGTGTTGAGGCACTAGCGGCAGTGATCATGAATTTTGAGAGTGATTGTATTGAAGATTATGGGTCGTTTGTTGCGGCACTTGATCGAGGTGATGTTCGGTTCAAACCAAAGTAGTTGGAGTTAGATATGAAGCATCGCGAGTCTCCACCCGCGAAACCATCTATATAGGAGGATGCAAAATTGGAGCTTAAGGCTCTACCACCTCATCTGAGGTATGTGTTCTTGGAAGAGGTGACATTTTGCTGGTAAATATTGGATCAGATTTGAATGTGGAGCAAGTGGAGTGTCTAGTAGAGGTGTTGAAGAGGTTCAAACGAGCCATTGTTTGGACTATTGCGGACATTATTGGGATTCCACCCAGCATTTGTTCACACAAAATCCAACTCATGCCCGATCATAAGCCAAGTATTGAGCATCAAAGACAATTAAATCCGCCTAAGCAATAGGTAGTGAAGAAGGAGATTATTAAGTGGTTGGATGTCGGGGTCATATATCCGATTGCCGATAGTAGTTGTGTTTGTCCTATTCAGTGTGTGTCCAAAAGAGGGGAAGGGTTGTGGTCCAAAATGAGAAGAGTGAGTTTGTTCCAATGAGGCCGGTGATCGGATGGAGAGTTTGTATGGATTACCGGAAGTTAAATGCATGGACTGAGAAGGACCATTTTCCGATGCCCTTCATAGATCAGATGTTTGATAGGCTTGATAGAAAGGGGTGGTACTGTTTTCTTGATGGTTATTTGGATTATAACCATATCTCTATTTGCACCGGAGCATCAAGAGAAAACCACCTTCACTATCCCTTATGGAACTTTCGCATTCAAGAGGATGCTGTTTGGGTTGTGTAATGCATCGGCTACTTTTCAGAGATGTATGACGTCGATATTCTCTGATATGGTGGAAGACACTATTGAGGTGTTTATTGATTAGTTTTCAGTGGTTGGTGACTCCTTTGAACGTTGTTTGAGTCACTTAGCCGATGTTCTTAAAAGATGTGAAGATTTCAACCTTGTGCTAAATTGGGAGAAATGTCACTTCATGGTGAAAGAGGGTATTGTATTGGGTCATCGCATCTCATAGAAGGGTATAGAGGTTGATCGAGCGAAAGTTAAGGTGATAGGAAGACTTCCTCCACCCATCTCTGTAAATGGTGTGAGGAGTTTTCTTGGGCACGCGGGCTTCTACCGGAGGTTTATCAAGGACTTTTCAAATATTGTACATCCTCTGTGCAAGTTACTTGAGAAAGAGTGTAAATTTTATTTTGATGAATCTTGTCTGAAGGCATTTGGTGAGTTGAAGGAGAAGTTGGTGTCTGCGGCCATTATTATTTCCCCGGATTGGAGTAAGCCATTTGAGGTGATGTGTGATGCTAGTGGGGTTGCTCTTTGTGTAGTTTTGGGTGAAAGAAGGGATAAAATCCTTCATCCATTTATTAAGCTAGTAAGGTCCTTAATGAAGCTCAAAAGAATTACAATGTGACTGAACAGGAGCTCCTTGCGGTGTTCTTTGCTTTCAAGAAATATCGCTCCTATTTGCTTGGCACGAGAGTCATAGTGCATATCGATCATTCGGCATTGAGATATTTGATGGCAAAGAATGATGCGAAGACAAGGTTGATTAGATGGGTATTACTGTTGTAAGAATTTGACTTTGAAGTGAACGATTGAAAAGGGACCGAATATCAAGTTGCCGATCACTTATCCCGATTAGAAGATGAAGCGACGCGAGAGTTGGGTGAAAAAGCTGAAATTGATGATACCTTCCCTGATGAGCATGTTTTGGCCACTTCTCATGACTTAATCCCATGGTTCGCCAATTTTGCGAATTACTTGCCTAGTGATATAGTTCCATCGGACTTGTCCTTTCATCAAAGGAAAAAGTTCATTCATGATGTGAAAAAGTTCTTTTGGGATGAGCCATATTTACAGGAGTTGTGCTTATGGTCTTATTCGCCGGTGTGTGCCGGAAGTGAGATGTTGAGTATTTTGGAGGCATGTGACTCCTCGTCTGTGATGGGAATCATAGTGGTATCCGGACTGCCCATAAAATCTTGCAATGTGGCTAAGATTGGCCAACCATCCACCAAGATAAGCATGAGTTTTCCAAGGCATGTGATAGGTGCCAAAGAGATGGAGGTATTTCTAGAAGGCAAGAGATCCCTTTACATCCCATTCTTGTAATTGAGTTGTTTGATGTGTGGGGCATTGACTTTATGGGCCCTTTTGTGAGTTCTCATGGGATGAAGTACATTCTTGTGACAGTTGATTATGTGTCAAAATGGGTGGAAGTCATAGCACTTGCAAACAATGAAGGGAAGAGTATCACCGCGTTCTTGAAAAAGAACATATTTTCCTTATTTGGCACTCTTAGAGACATTATTAGTGATGGGGGATCCCACTTTTGCAACAAGTTGTTCAAAGGGTTGTTGGAGATATATGGGGTTCGCCACAATGTAGCCACTCCTTACCATCCTCAGACTAGTGGTCAAGTTGAGGTGTCGAAAAGATAAATCAAACAGATTCTAGCAAAAATGGTGAATGCTAATCGAACGGATTGGTCAAGGAGGCTTGATGATACTCTTTGGGCCTATCGGACAGCATACAACACTCCCATAGGTATATCGCCATACCAACTTGTATATGGGAAGACTTGTCACTTGCCGGTTGAGTCAGAGCATAAGTCCATGTGGGCAATGAAGAAACTGAAGATGGATTGGAATGAAGCAGCGGAATAGAGGTTGAATGGATTAAATGAGCTTGATGAATTTCGCTTGAAGTCATATGAAAGTTCAGCCCTCTACAAAGAAAAGATGAAGAAGTACCATGACCAAAAGATTGAGAAGCACCACTTTGTGGTTGGGGATTTGGTGCTTTTATTCAACTCTAGGTTGCGCTTGTTTCCTGGCAAACTCAAGTCCAAATGGACTAGTCCATTCTTGATCACTCAAGTGTTCCCTCATGGTGTGGTTGAGTTGGAGAACAAGGAGGGTACACGATTAAAAGTAAATGGGCAAAGAATCAAGATCTACATGGCTTAAAATCTTGATGAAGTGTGAGTAATCAAGAGTCTTTCATCGTGCCGCGACGTTATATCAAGCGCTGACTGGGAGGCAACCCAATATGTATCCTCTAGCCAACACTAGGTTTTTCTTGTCTTTGTAGGAATAGTCACATTATTTCAATTTTTACCTATTGTCATGTGTAAAATTTCATTTATTTCTTTTAAGTTTGTTGTCTAGAGAGTAGTTTAGGGTCTGTGTCTAAAAAGTGGCTTATTGGGTGCTAAATGTGCAGGGACCAAATCACCATAAATCTGCAGAAATTGGTCTGGTGCACTGATCGACGGACCAATCAACGGGATGTCATCCCATCTACTGACCGTCGTTAAGGTCCGTGGATCTCAAGTTTGTTTTTCAATATTGTCTAAATTAGGGCACAATCGATGGAGCAGTTGACGGACCTTTGTCTGACTTATGATCCGTCGATGGCGAATCGTAAGTTCCCCAGATCCAAGGACCCGACCCGAGCCGGCCGTCTATATAATGAATTTGAACTCTTCAGTTACTTCCCCACCTTTTCAAATTTCCCCCCCCCCCCCAACCATTTTCCTCCCCTTATTCCTTTACTCCCCCACTCACTCACAAACTAATTCACCCATTAATCCTTTCGAATTTCATATTCTCTCACCATCTCCACATTCCCAAAACCCTCATTCCCGAAACTCCCATTGTTTTCATTCATCTTTCCGGTCGGTGTTCGAAGACAGACTTGGTGTTGATCATTGCAAAGTTCACCCTCACAGTCACTCCACTACAGTAGATAGGTATGTCCCTCTCATCTGATTACTGATCTCATGTTATTTGTTTTGAAACCAAAGTGCTAGCATGTGGGTCTTGACTTAGGGACAACCTTGCCTGATTTAACTGTAATTTGAGAGTTTCTTGTCCCTAAGAATGATGGCAAATGTATGGGGTGGGGGTGAAATGAATTCTGAATGGGTTAGTTTTGTAGTTTTCTTGACTTAGGGCTTGTTAGTATCTTAGAATCTAGTATTGAAATCGATATAATCAAAGCCCTAGGAATGACGAAATGATATGTTGATTGCTATAGAACATATGTTAATTTTATTGTGCTTGAATTGGTGTATGTGTGGGGTGCAAGGGGAAGTTGAAAAAATATGTCTCTGTCTGACAGAACGAGACCCCGTCTATGGACCGCCGTTCAATCGACAGACCGTCGATGGGGTCCATCGATAGCTATACCCTGATTGAGTTCAACTATGGAACAACAGACGTGGACTATGGTCTGTCAATTGATTGACGGGCTGTCCTGCACGTCCGTCGTTTGTAACAGAAACTTTATTTCTGAAGCTTTCTAAAAAAAAATTAATTGTCCAACGACGGAAGTGGACTACGGTCCATAGATTCATCGACGGACCATTCTGCATGTCCATCGTTTCTAATTGCAACTACTATGGACCTATAACTTCTGAAATGTGCTAAGTGTCCAACGATGGACCGTTGTTTTATCGACAGATTGTCGATAGTGCCCGTCGTTTAGTTCTGCACTTCAACCATGTTTTTTGCCTCACATTTGGTTTTGTTTCTTTTGAGTGTGTAAGATGTTTACAATGACACTAATAACTCTCTTTTGTAGGTACCAATGGCCCCCAAGCTAGATTTAGTCAACTATAGAGGACGATCAATATCCATGGCACCTTCCACCGAATGGTGATTGGCTCATCGAAAGATGAGTGTGATCCAGAATACGTGCCACCAGGCACCCATACACTGACACGTGCTGCTAGGACCACTCGAGGCACACCCAAGAAGGTGGCGTCCGGCGTAGTCACTACCTCCCAATCTGATGAAGAGCGCACACTGACCGGCACACCCTCTAGGTCTACCTAGGGTTTTGAGGGAGCTTCTGGCTCCGAGGAGGCGTTCGATGCTGAGTCGGCCCAATCTACAAGGTCAAATGAGGCCACTGCTTCTGGTTCTAGTTCAGAGAGTGCCACTGTTCCGGACGCACCTGCCCACCCTGCCTCGTCTGATGAGGCCCAGAGTTCGGAGGCTGCTCCATCGCCCCCACATGAGGATCCTTCATCGTTGTTGATCAGCCTAACCGGTGGTACGTAGAGGGGTAGCACTAGATATACAGGGACGCCAAGCTGCTAAATGTTAAGGGCGTCATGACTCGGACTCTAACAGTTGAAAGGCGGGTTCTTACAGGGAGTCTACACACTGTCCCTGATATACATGCTCTTTTAATACGCCATCGGCTAGAGTGGATGGCTAGGATTGAGGGACGCTACAGCAAGGAGGTGGTGCGAGAGTTCTACGCTTCTTACGTAGCAAATCTCAGGGCTTCTTTGGACAGGCGGTCTAATCCTACCAAACAGGCACCACTTCACTATGTTCGAGTCCGTGGACAGCGGATGTATATCTTCTTGCCAACTATTCGCCGTTTCTTATACGGCGCAGATACTGATGTCACCAGGGACCCCCTCACCCCCAATTTTGACAACCGGTGGAAGTTGATTAAGGAAGGTCATTTCCAGCAAGACAAGGATTTGAGAGAGACCACAAAGAGGTGGCTCGCCCAGCACATTTCCATGGATCGTAAGGGTGCAGAATGGGTACTGGAGCTCAGAGGCCTTATTAAGAAGGCCAACCTCACATTTGCTGAAAAGTTCATTTGGCTCCTAGTCCACCACGCCTATCCCCACAGCTGTGGACAACATACTCACATGGGATAGAGCGGTCTTGGTTGCTGCAATGGTCGCGGGGTTCGAGGTTGATTTTCTGAGGCTGCTGTTGGCTGTCATCCATGAGAGGGATTTTAAGGCCTCGACCACTTACCCTTTCCCTTATATGATCTTTGAGCTGTGCAGGGCTGCTGGAGTTCCCGTTTGGCACATTAATTTTCTCCAGACGCCTACTGGGACAGTGGACATTGGTCTCATACGGGATGAGGCCAATGAGGTGAAACCAAATAGGGAGCCCCGAGTGGAGGTGCAGCCGTTGGGTGAGAACCTCGCAGATACGGTAGAGCAAGCCCAAGGGGATGATCATGATACTTTTGAGCCTACCGACACCACCCCGGTTGAGTCTAGTAAAGCGCCGAGTTCCTCCCGATCTACACCATCAGCAGAACTGGTCCCGATTGCTAGGGTCCAGAAGTTAGAGGCCCAGATGGCCACATTGCTGCATCATATCCAGCCTTGGATGCAGAATTCCATTGTCGAGGCTGAGGATCTGATTGAGAAGAAGATTGCCCAGCAGACTGAGCGGCAGATTCTGGCGGTCCGCCAGTGCCTCAATACGTTTGAGTTTAGTGTCCTCGCCGACCAGCCCCCACTATCGATTTGATGACTCTCCAGGCTGTCGTGACGAGTCTGAGGGCTGATGTGGATGCCATTTTGGATGTGCGGGTGCCCGAGTTTGAGGCCACACCTACAGAGCCTGCTGAAGATATGGTGTTTGCTGCACTGTTCACTACCTCTACTACACCACCGCCCCTACCACATGAGCGTGTAAAGAGGCACCGGTCTGAAGAGAGAGTGGAGGCTCGGGCAAGGAAGGAGGAGCGCACTGAGTTGGAGGCCGCGAGGAGAGCTTCTTTGGTAGATGAGAAGGCCCGACATATGAGGGTGTGGGCTGCTGGGGCGTCTAGATTCCGATTGGAGACTGTTGAGAGGAGCACCACTGAGGGTGCTGACATTGCTGCAGACACTACTGATAGTGTCCCTACTATTGATGGAGCGGTTTTTAGGCAATCGGACCCGCCATCTTGTTGATCATTGGCGCTATGCGCCTCAGGTTTGCTTCACCTACCACCTTGTTTTATATTTCCTATGCATTGGAGACAATTGCATGCTTTCTTGTTAGGGGTGGGGTAATGGAAAGTGAGTGGTAGGGTGAAGTCTAAGTAGCCCAACTCACGATCCTCTCTTGGGGTTTTCTTGCCTGTATTCTTTTGCCCCAAGAGACTGATTATTTTACTGTTTAACCGGCATGTTTAGTATCTTGTACAAAGTATGAATGTGTCTGAAGCATGATGGCTAAACACAATGATATCCAGTTCTAAAGAGAATGCTTGCATGATTAGGCATAATGAATGATTGAATGTGTTGGCTCCAAGCATGACACAGAGATACACCATTGCATGACCCTCAATCTAACACTCGAACTAGGTGTCCGATAATCTAGTAGGGTAATGATGTGTTGAGAGTGTGAGGAGAGTTGAATAGTCCATTGTTGGTACCTAGCTAGAACTTGCCCGGTTAGTCCTGCAAAAAGAAATCTGTGTTAGACAATTAGGAAAGGATCATAGGCCCTTGTTCATATTAACCAATCTTTAGCCTAAATAAAAAAAATCCAAATGAAATTAATCCCTTTTTGATCCAAATGATTTGAGCTTACAATGGACCTTTCTTTTCTACTCTAACTCATCGTTTCCGGGTATAATGTGTTAGCCATGGTCCCTCCTTGGACATGTGCACCTCAATTTATGCCAAAAAAATAAGTTGAGGGTGGCTAATGCAGAAACCAATTTTGTCTTGGCCCTGACCCAACCTTGGGTATTGTGTACCTTGACTCATGGCAAAGCCATGAGTTGAGGGTGGCTATTGTTTGGAATGTTCGGAAAAGTGGGGTTGAATAAATTAATGTGAAAGAAAAAAAGAAAAGTGACTCAATCAAAGTTGAAATCAAGTGAAAAAAAATAAAATAAAAATAAAAATAAAAGAAAACTCATTTTTACAAAAGGAGAAAGAAATGAGAAAAGCAAGGCAAAGAATATAAGAAAATGATGAGTAGGGCAGAACACACGATGAAAAGGTAGGACGCTTAGCCGTAATGTCAAGCCGGAAAACAAGTCACTAAAATGCATACATATGTACCCTTCCTGACCCTGAGCCTATGTTACAAGCCAAGAAAGTCCTATCGTGATCCTAAGAGTCTAATATGGCGACAAATATCAACTAGGTGTGAAGTTGTTCTAAGAGTGAGTGTTGAATAATGTTCCTCATACTCAAATTTGAAATCACCGTGTGAAAAAAAGAGGATATCTTTTGAAGTGAGAACACTAGTTGCAAAATTGGAGAATTGGTGCCTTTGTGAGAGATAAAAGAGTAGAAGTATCGGCGTGGTGAGTCTGTGTCATGGTCTGATCCACATGAGTGAGCCTAAGAGTGATATGCATGAAAGTAATGAAAGTAACCCGGATTGATAGCCATATGATTGCAAAAGCTTAAATGAGGATACTTTTGTACAAAGGTGTTGTGGTGAGTCATAGTGCATCGCTTGAGGACAAAAAACGAATTTAAGTTGAGGGTGTTGATGTACCATGGTTTCACGGTACTTCCAATTATTTTTCCTTAAGTTTAGTATGTGTCTAGGGCCTTTTTGTAGTAATGCTAATGGTTTTATCTGTGTTTTGCAGGAAAGTCATCCAAAACAAAAATGCAGAAAATTGTACAGAAGAGGTGACCCACGAAGACATCGATGTCCCGTCGTTCAATTGACGGTCCGTAGGTGGTGGTCATCGACTGGAGGTCCAAGTATATGGAAGAAACTCGGGGAATTCTGACCAAGTGTGGGGCTATGGAAGGATCGATAGACTTCCCGCAAATCGCGTTACATGTTAGTGGCACCTGTATGAATAGAATATCTGGAGTTATGGGCTTCTACAAGGATATGCTTTCTCAACTCACCCACATCAGGAACACACAATCTACCCTGGTAGCGTAGTACACCATCTCCCCCTTTGAAGAAACCCTTCACTCTTGGATTGTCGATTGCACCCTTAAGTTCAAGCAAGATTGGATCACTGTCTTGTTTTTCCTTAACCTCCACCATCAAAGAAGATACTGCCCCATTATGAACTGTTACACCACTATCTTATATGCTCATAAGGTGAACTCCCAAGCGAGCAAGCATATGAACATCCTTCACTAGCTCCTTCCTTTCTTCCTCAACATGGGCTACACTACCCATAGATAATCTGCTAAGAGCATCGGCTACTACATTCGCCTTACCACGGTGATAATGCACACTCATATCATAATCCTTAAGGAACTCAAGCCATCTCCTCTGGCGAAGATTCAACTCTTTCTGGGTGAACACATGCTGAAGGCTCGTATTATCTTTGAACACATCTACATGAACACCATACAAGTAGTGTCTCCATATCTTGAGTGGAAAAACCACTGTTGTAAGATCGAAGTCATGAGTAGGATAGTTCTTCTCATGCACCTTAAGATGTCTAGAGGCATACACTATAACCTTATCTCGCTGTATCAACATACAACCTATCCAAACTATGGATCAATCACAATAGATCACATAACAATCTGAACCCTCTGGTAGAGTCAAGACAGGAGTTGTAGTCAATCTAGTTTTGAATTATGCAAAACTTTTCTCACAATCATCTGACCAGACAAACTTGACCATCTTCTGAGTCAACCTAGTCAATGGTGAGGCTATGGATGAAAATCCTTCCACAAACCTTCTGTTATAACCCGCTAGACCTACGAAACTTCTGATATATTTAGAAGAGATAGGTTTGGTCCACTATTTCACTGCTTCTATTTTCTGTGAATCCATTCAGATCCCTTCGCTAGATACAATATGACTAAGAAAAGCAACGGATTGCAACCAAAACTCACATTTTACTAAACTTAGGGAATAACTGGCGATCTTTTAGAGTCTGTAGAACAACTCTCAAATGACTTGCATGTTCTTCCTCACTCCTTGAGTAAATGAGGATATCATCAATAAAGACGATAACGAACAAGTCCAAGTACTGTTTGAATACTCTGTTCATCAAATCCATGAAAGCTGCAGGAGCATTAGTTAGTCCAAACAACATAACTACAAATTCATAATGACCATACCGAGTTCTGAAGGTTGTTTTTGGAATGGCTTATCTCTGTCCCTGAGCTGATGATAACCCAACCTGAGGTCTATATTTGAGAAATGGCTAGCACCCTGAACTTGGTCAAACAAGTCACCAATCTTGGGGATGGGATACTTATTCTTGATCGTCACCTTTTTCAACTATCTATAGTTAATACACATTATGAGAGTACCATATTTATTCTTTACGAATAATACTGGTGCACCCCATGGTGAAATACTAGGTTTGTGAAGCCCTTATCTAGAAGGTCGTTCAACTGGTCTTTCAATTCCTTAAGCTCTACTAGAGCCATTATGTAAGGAGGAATAGAAATAGGTTGGGTATCTAAAAAGAGATCAATTCCAAAGTCGATTTCCCTTTCGGGAGGGACTCTGGGAAGATCTTCTGGAAACACTTATGGAAACTACAAACTACTGGAACTGACTCAAGGGTTGGTGTTTATGAGCTAGAATGCTTAACCCAAACTAGATGATATAGATAGACCTTAGAGATCATCTTTCTGGCCTTAAGATAAGAAATAAATCGACCCATAGGTGCTAAGCTACTACCCATCCATTCTAAGATTGGTTCATCTGGAAATTGAAAACAAACAATCCGAGTTCTACAATGACTCAGACATAACATGAGTGGAACCAATCCATGCCTAGAATGATATCGAAGTCTACCATTTCTAACTCTACTAGATCTGCTGAGGTGACTTTATGAGAGACTGTGACAGGGCAATTTCTATATACCCATCTAGCTATATTGGGTCACCGACTAGAGTAGAGGCTGAGAAAAGTTCCGAGAGAGTTTCTGGACTGACACTGAATTGGACTGCTATGTAAGGAGTTACAAAAGAAAGAGTATCCCCTGGATCTAATAATGCATAGACATCAAGGTCAAAGACTCGTAACGTACCGGTGACTACATCAGGAGATCCTTCGTGATCCTAGCGATCTTGAAGAGAATACAACATGTTCTGGCGCAGACCGTCACCTGTACCAAATGAGTTACCCTGCTGAGTTGGATGACTTGTTGGTGTTGATCAAGTTGTAGACTGAGTTTTTCCATTACCACCTCCTTGACCTTGTCTAGAAGGACAATCCCTCAACCTGTGACCAGACTGACCACACCCAAAACACCCTTCCTTTCTTGCAAGGCACTCATCTGGATGGTTCTTACCACACTTAGGGAATGTGGGGTAAGTCTGGTGCTTGAAACACTTCCTTGAGACTTAGAGCCTGGTGCTCTACCCTTCTGGTCATACCTGTTCTTGGAGGACGGAACACTATTTGATGAAGGGGCTTGAGCTAAAAACTTCTGCTAACTCTGCAAAAGATTTCCACCACCCAATTTCTGCTGAGAAGAGTCATAGTTCCCAGTCCTAGCCTTTTTATGCTCCTTAGACTATTCCCTAAGTTTATCACTCTCAACCTGCAGAGAATGAGTCATAAGCCTAGAGATGTTCATATCTCCAAGTAACATAGCATTTCTGCACACAGTTTTCACCTAATCCGATACTCTATACAAGAACTTATTCATCTGAGCCCTGGAGTGAACAACCATGTAAGGAGCATACCTGGAGAGTTAGTTAAACTTCAGCCCACACTCTTGGACTGTCATGTTAACCTGCCTCAAGTTCATGAATTCTGAGCCTTTGCCTCTCTCAACTCTATTAGGAAAAACCTGCCGAGAAAAGTCTAAATAAAGTAATCCAAAATGATAGGAGCTGAATTTGCACCCCTCTTCTCTTTCCACTGAGTGTACCAGATATGAGCCACATCTTTCAACTAATATATTTCCAACTCAACCTGATCATTCCAGTCACTTGCATTACCTCAAAGATATTCTTGATCTCATCCAAGAAATTCTAAGGATCCTCATTCGTCTGTGATCCTAAGAACTCAGGCGGATTCATCCTAACAAAGTCACGGACCCTTGCAACTGTTGATCCACTAGTTTTATTCACACGAGCATGAACCCGATTATTCTTGTTAGTCATACTCTGAGCCAACATCTGGCATTCCTAAACTCAGCATTGAAAACTTCTTGTCTGGGACTGGAGGAGCTGCGTTTGCATTCTGGGCATTCGCATTCCTAGCATTAGCTCTACGAGGAGGCATGACCTGAAAAGACAACGTCAAGTTAGAATGGAATAAGATCATACTATACACAAGATAACTGTAACGAAAAAGTGAAGCTTTCCTAAAATGCTTCATAGCCTCCCTCTCATTGGAGAATGAGGACTCATCACTGAATCTGCAGAAATAGAGATCAAAAATCCATCTATGCGTGATCTGGATGTTGCGAACCTGAACCTACATCACGAGAAGATGTAGCACACATATGCGTCAGTACTTGAAGGTACTGAGTATGTAGGATAGAGTAAAGCTAAAATAAATCACAACCAAACAAGCACAAAAGCAAGTATAATAATTTGAACATGATATACTAAATTCTGAGATAACTGGATGCAATGACCAATTTATAACATGCTGAAACTGAATATACTGATAAATACTCTATGCAGAATGTCTGACTTAACTGTGAGAGCTAATATAATCGATAATAAAACCACATGAGCTAAATGTGGAGTCCGATGTATACGCCCCATCGACAGGACCCAATATACCATGCCAAAGGTATAAAGGCATGCAAGCGTGATCACTAAACTGATGCCCACATAGGGGACTTACAACGTACTTGGCTAGTAGTTCTAGGACTATTGGGTACGCTGAACACTAGTCCAACTCGGAATTATGCTACTCCCCTTGATTATGTAGTTAACTGATTATGTCTGAATATTCTATAAATAGTGGATAGCTTAAAACTGAACATAAAAACTGAGAATGCAACATTTAATCTGATAATGATGCATTAAAAACTGAAGCATGTATAATTGCATAATTGAAATATCTGACCTAGCAAGTATAATTCAAGAACTAAAGAAATACTAAGCTAGGGTTCTGAAATTCATGCGATGATCTGAGTGATAACATGATAATCTAATTTGGCACATATATTTTAACTAAATCGTGAAGTCCTGCTGAAATTCTAGGAATTCTAGGTTTAATCATGATAAGAGAATCAAGAACTGATTGAAAACTAGGGACCCAATGGGTGAAAGGAACTTACTAGTGAAATCAAACATACCTGGTGATGAAATTCACGAAAAAAGACTTAGGTTTCAAGGCTGGTACTGCTGGAAACTTGTTGCGTTCTTGAACTACGGTTCTTGAGCTTTTCTCCTCTGTTGGTTCTAATTTTCTAACTTTTTATTTATGATTTTTATTTAGGTAAGTTCTTGTTATGTTTCTAAGCTTAAATTGAGTAAAATCTGATGATTTATGGTCAAAACGATGTCTATTAGGGTTTAAATAAAGTGGGAAAAGACCAAACTACCCCTGAGTTAGTTGTTGTCGGACCAAACGACGGCAAGGACAGACGTCAGTCATTTGATCGACTGTCTGTCGTTTGGTCCGAAGGATGGGCGTGTTCGATAGGCCTTTACTAATACTGGTCTAACTCTTTACTAGGAGGTCTAATTTTAGCAAGGTCGGTGGTTATGTAAAGCTAATTCAATTATCTATCTAGGAGTAGGTCATGAGACACCTAATTCATTTTGAAGTTGACCCAACTGAATTTCCCCCTTAACTGTCTACTAGTTCTCACCTACGGTGAGACCTACGGACCGTGTCGGTCATCCGTGGTTCTTGTAAGAGAGTGGTTGAATAGGGTGTCGATCGATGGTCACGGACTACGGACCGTAGGTCCGTCCTTTGATCATGACTTAACCAAATTTCCGTGTCTAGGATTTAGGGGGTTTCTGACCCCATTGACGGATGTGCAGGATGGACCGTGGGTCAGTCTACAGTCCGTCGATGGCCACCGTTGGTTGCACCTGCAGATTTTGCAGATTTTTCTAAAAAATTGTTTTTTGGTCTGTTTTGGATAAGATGTGTTATATTATCTCCCCCTTGTAAACATTCGTCCTCGAATAAAGACTAAATTAGTTAGAATAGAGGGAGAGAGCTGCAAACCCTTCTACTAACCAATGAGAAATTAGTTTCTGAATGAATTGAGTTTCGAAAACATGCAAATACTCTGAAAATGAAAGTACAAACTGAGGGAACATGATTCTAAGACTGAATTCACGCATGAATGACTCGAAAACTGAAGAGTAACTATTAACTCAAGCTGGAGTGGAATCGGAAGGAAAGAGGTGAGAATACTTGGCTTTCATGGCTGCTTCTGCTTTCCAAGTAGGTCCCTCTACGGACTGACTCCTCCACGAAACCTTGACTGAAGCGACTTCTTTGTTTCTCAACCTTCTAACCCGACGGTCAAGAATCTCAACTGGTACATCCTCATAAGAAAAATTATCTTTCACCGCCATACTCTCTAATGGCACTTAGAGGATGGATCACCCCCGCATTTCTTCAAGAGTGAGATGTGGAAGACCGGATGCACTGCTGTTAATTCTTCTGGCAATTCCAACTCATATGCCACATTGTCAACTCTTTTCAAGATCTTGTAAGGGCCTACATATCTAGGAATGAGCTTCCATTTCTTTCCACATGTCATCACCCTTTTCATGGGTGAGACTTTCAGAAAAAACCCAATCATCAACTTGGAACTCTAGCTCCCATCTCCTTACATCTTCATAAGATTGCTAACAACTCTGGGCCTTCTTAAGTCTATATCTAATGAGTTGCACTTTCTCCATAGCATAAGTGACTGAATCTATCCCTATCAAAGCTTCTTCGCCTACTTTAAACCAACCAACAGGAAATATACATCTACGCCCATATAAAGCCTCATAAGGGGCCATCTGGATGCTGGAATGGTAGCTATTGTTGTAGGTAAACTAAATAAGAGGAAGGTGATCATCCCAACTACCTTTGAAATCAATCACACAAGCTCTCAACATATCCTCTAGGGTCTGAATGGTACGCTCTGCATGTCCATCCGTGTGTGACTGAAATGTTGTGCTAAGGTTAACTTGAGTACCAAGACCCATCTGAAATGACTTACAGAAATGAGAGGTAAACTGAGGACCTCTATATGAGATGACAGAAAAAGGAACGCCATGTAACCGCACAATATCATTAATGTAAAGATTGGCATAGTCTTATGCCAAATCTCTAGTCATGACCGCCAAAAAGCGAGAAGACTTAGTCATCATATCAACTATCACCCAAATGGAGTCATGTTATCTGCGAGTATGCGATAATCTTGTGATGAAGTCCATATTAATAACATCCCACTTTCAAGTAGGAATATCGATCTCTTGTGTCATATCCCTTTGTTTCTGATGTTCTACCTTGACTTGTTTGCATTTGGGTCACTTACTCACAAAATCTTCTATATCCCTCTTCATACCATTCCACCAATAGACTTCCCGCATATCGCGTTACATGTTAGTGGCACCTGGATGAATAGAATATCTAGAGTTATGGGCTTCTACAAGGATATGCTTTCTCAACTAACCCACATCAGGAACACACAATCTACCCTGGTAGCGAAGTACACCATCTCCCCCTTTGAAGAAACCCTTCACTCTCGAATTGTCGATTTCACCCTTAAGTTCAAGCAAGATTGGATAACTGTCTTGCTTTTCCTTAACCTCCACCACCAAAGAAGATGCTGCCCCATTCTGAACTATTACACCACTATCTTATATGCTCATAAGGTGAACTCCCAAGCGAGCAAGCATGAGAACATCCTTCACTAGCTCCTTCCTTTCTTCCTCAACATGGGCTACACTACCCATAGATAATATGCTAAGAGCATCGGCCACTACATTCGCCTTACCACAGTTATAATGCACACTCATATCACAATCCTTAAGGAACTCAAGCCATCTCCTCTGGCGAAGATTCAACTATTTCTGGGTGAACACATGCTGAAGGCTCGTATGATCTTTAAACACATCTACATGAACACTATACAAGTAGTGTCTACATATCTTCAGTGCAAAAACCATTGCTGCAAGCTCTAGGTCATGAGTTGGATAGTTCTTCTCATGCACCTTAAGATGTCTAGAGGCATACACTATAACCTTATCTCGCTCCATCAACACACAACCTAGGCTAACACTGAATGAATCACAATAGATCACATAACCATCTGAACCCTCTAGTAGAATCAAGACAGGAGTTGTAGTCAATCTAGTTTTCATTTTTCTGCAAAGCTTTTCTCACAATCATCTGACCATTGAAACTTGACCATCTTCTTGGTCAACCTAGTCAATGGTGAGGCTATGGATGAAAATCCTTCCACGAACCTTCTGTAATAACCTGCTAGACCTAAGAAACTTCTGATATTTGTCGCAGAGGTAGGTTTGGGCCACTGTTTCACTTCTTTTATCTTCTTCGAATCCACTCATATCCCTTCGCTAGATACAATGTGACCAAGAAAAGCAACGGATCGCAAACAGAACTCATATTTACTAAACTTAGCGGATAAATGGCGATCTTTTAGAGCCTGCAGAACAACTCTCAAATGACTTGCATGTTCTTTCGCACTCCTACACTAAATGAGGATATCATCAATAAAGATGGTAATGAACAAGTCCGAGTACTGTTTGAACACTCTGTTCATCCAATCCATGAAAGCTGCAGGAGCATTAGTTAGTCCAAACAACATAACTACCAATTCATAATGACCATACCGAGTTATGAAGGTTGTTTTTGGAATGTCACTATCTGTGACTATGAGCTGACGATAACCCGATCTAAGGACTATCCTTGAGAAATTGCTAGCACCCTGAATTTGGTCAAATAAGTCATCAATCCTTGGGATGGGATACTTATTCTTGATTGTGACATTTTTCAACTATCTATAGTCAATGCACATTCTGATAGAACTATCTTTCTTCTTTACGAACAATACTGGTGCACTGCATGGTGAAATACAAGGTCTGATGAAGACCTTATCTAGAATGTCTTTCAAATGCTCTTTTATTTCCTTAAGCTTTGCTTGAGCCATTTTGTAACGAGGAATATAAATAGGCTGGGTATCTGAATGGAGATCAATCCAAAGTTGATTTCCCTTTTGGGAGGGACTCTAGGAAGATCTTCTGGAAACACTTATGGAAACTCAAAAACTAATGGAATTGACTCAAGATTTAGGGTTTCAGAGGTAGAATCCTTAACCCGAACTAGATGATAGAGATAAACCTTAGAGATCATCTTTTTGGCCTTAAGGTAAGAAATCAATCGACCCATAGGCGCTAAGCTACTACCCTTCCATTCTAAGATTGATTCATCGGGAAACAGAAAATGAATAATCCGAGTTCTACAATCGACTGAAGCATCACATGAGTGTAACTAATCCATGTCTAGAATGACATCGAAGTCTACCATTTCTAACTTTACTAGATCTGCTGATGTGACTTTCTCAGAGACTATGACATGGCAATTTCTGTATACCCGTCTAGCTATAACTGGGTCGACGACTAGATTAGAGACTGAGAAAGGTTCTGAGAGTGTTTCTGGACTAACACTGAATTGGATTGCTATGTAAGGAGTTACAAAAGAAAAAGTATCCCCAAGATCAAACAATGCATAGACATCAAGGTCAAAGACTTGTAGCGTACCAGTGACTAATCAGGAGAAACTTTATGATTCTGGCGATCCTGAAGAGCATACAACCTGTTCTGGCGCTGACTTCCACCTGTACTAGATGATTTACCCTGCTGAGTTGGGCGACTTGCTGGTGTTTATCAAGTTGTAGACTTAGATTTTCCATTACCACCTCCTTGACCCTGTCTAGAAGGACAATCCCTCAACCTGTGACAAGAATGACCACACCCAAAACACCCTTCCTTTCCTGCAAGGCACTCGACTGGATGGTTCTTACCACACTTAGGGAAAGTGAGGTAAGTCTTGCTGCTTGAAACACTTTCTTGAGACTTAGAGTCTGGTGCTCTACCCTTCTGGCCATACCTGTTCTTTGAGGATGGAACACTAGTTGATGAAGGGGCTTGAGCTAAAAACATTTGCTAACTCTGTGAGCGATTTCCACCACCCGATTTCTGCTGAGAATAATCATAGTTCCCAGTCCTAGCCTTTTGATGCTCCTTAGACTGTTCCGTAAGTTTAGCACCCTCAACCTGCTGAGCATGAGTCATAAGCCTAAAGATGTTCATATCTCCAAGTAACATAGCATTTCCGCACTCAGTTTTCACCTAATCCGATACCCCATACAAGAACTTATTCATCTGAGCCCTGGAGTCAGCAACCATGTGAGGAGCATACCTGGAGAGTTAATTAAACTTCAGCCCATACTCTTGGACTGTCATGTTAACCTGCCTCAAGTTCATGAATTCTGAGACTTTGCCTCTCTCAACTCTATTGGGAAACACCTGCGGAGAAAAGTATTAATAAAGTAATCAAAATTGATAGGAGCTGCATTTCCACCCCCATAATCCTTCCACTGAGTGTACCAGATATGAGCCACATCTTTCAACTGGTATGTTGCCAACTCAACCCGATCATTCCCGGTCACCTGCATTACCTCAAAGATCTTCTTGATCTCATCCTAGAAATTCTAAGGATCCTCATTAGTCTGTGATCCTAAGAACTCTGGCGGATACATCCTAACAAAGTCACGGACCCTTGCTACTGTTGATCCACCAGATTCATTCATAGGAACATGAACCCAATTATTCTGGTTGGTCAAACTCTGAGCCAACATCTGTATGGCATTCCTAAACTCAGCATTGAATACTTCTTGTTCTGGGACTAGAGGAGTTGCATTTGCATTCTGGGCATTCACATTCCTAGCGTTAGCTTTACAAGGAGGCATGATCTGAAACATAGAACGTCAAGTTAGAATGGAATAAGATCATACTTTACGCACGATAAGCGTAACAACAAAGTGAAGCTTTCCTAAAATGCTTTATAGCCTCCCTCTCATTAGATGTGGTGAACTTCACACCCATGAAAAAGGACTCTACTTAGTAACACTTTTCCGACATCCTAGGACACTTAAACCTAGTGCTCTGATACCAAGATTTTTCACGGCGCGAGCTACCCCCGAGATGCGGACACGGAACCTAGGAGCACAAGTGATCCCAAGCTAACCATGCTGACATGATCATGAGCATACTAAAGATAATAAACTGAATGCGGAAGCTAAATTATAATTTAAAATAAAACGATGGGGAATACCCATATTTAATAACTCAGATAAATGAAATACTAATGAGTTTAATATAAAGAAGTTATTAACTCAACACTAAGCTAAAACTACTATGTCTGAAATAAGCGTCTAACTGACTAGAAATCCTAGGATAAACCCCAACTATGTCTAGCAAAAACTGAAACTAAAAGACTAAATACCGAAAAGAAACTCGGACTATTGTCCTCGGAGAATGAGGACTCACAACTGAATCTGCTAAAATAGAGATCGAAGATCCATCTATGCGTGATCTGGATGTTGAGAACCTGAACCTACATCACGAGAAGATGTAGCACACGTATGTGTCAGTACTTGAAGGTACTAAGTATGTAGGATAGAGTAAAACTGAAATAAACCACAACCAAACAAGCACAAAAGCAAGTATAATAATTTTAACATGATATACTAAATTCTAAGATAACTTATTGCAATGACCAATTTATAACATGCTGAAAATGAATATACTGATAAATACTCTATGCAGAGAGTCTGACTTAACTGTTGGAGCTAATAATAATCGATAATAAAACCACATGAGCTAAATGTGGAGTCCGATGTATACACCCCATCGAGAGGACCCAATATACCCTGCCAAAGGTATAAAGGCATGCTGGCGTGATCACTAAACTGATGCCCACAAAGGGGACTTACAACGTACTTGTCTAGTAGTTCTAGGACTATTGGGTATGCTGAACCCTAGTCCAACTCGGAATTATGCTACTCCCCTTGATTATGTAATTAACTGATTATGTCTGAATATTCTATAAATAGTAGATAGCTCAAAATTGAACTTGCAAACTGAGAATGCAATATTTAATCTGATAATTATGCAATAAAAATTGAAGCATGTATTACATAACTGAAATATCTGACCTAGCATGTGTAATTCCAGAACTAAAGAAATACAAAGCTAGGGTTCTGAAATTCATGCGATGATCTGAGCGATTACATGATAATCTGATTTGGAACATATATTTTAACTAAATCATGAAGTCCTGCTGAAATTCTAGGAATTCTAGGTTTAATCATGATAAGAGAATCAAGAACTGATTGAAAACTAGGGACCCAATGGGTGAAAGGAACCCACTAGTGAAATCCAACATACCTGGTGATGAAATTCACGAAAAAAGACTTAGGTTTCAAGGCTGGTACTACTGGAAACTTGTTGCATTCTTGAACTACGGTTCTTGAGCTATTTCTCCTCTCTTGGTTCTAATTTTCTAACTTTTAATTTATGATTTTGATTTAGGTAAGTTCTTGTTATATTTGTAGGCTTAAATTGAGTAAAATCTGATGATTTATGGTCAAAACGACGTCTATTAGGGTTTAAATAAAGTGGGAAAAGACCAAAATACCCCTGAGTTAGTTATTGTCGGACCAAACGACGGCCAAGACAGACGGTCAGTCGTTTGATCGACTGTCTGTCGTTTGGTCCGAAGGATGGGCGTTTTCGATAGGCCTTTACTAATACTGGTCTAACTCTTTACTAGGAGGTCTGATTTTAGCAAGGTCGGTGGTTATGTAAAGCTAATTCAATTATCTATCTAGCAGTAGGTCATGAGACACCTAATTCATTTTGAAGTTGACCCAACTGAATTTCCCCCGTAACTGTCTACTAGTTCCCACCTACGGTAAGACCTACGGACTGTGTCGGTCATCCGTGGTTCTTGTCAGAGAGTGGTTGAATGGGGTGTCAATCGATGGTCACAGACTACGTACCGTAGGTCCGTCCTTCGATCATGACCTAACCAAATTTCCGTGGCTAGGATTTTGGGGGTTTCTGACCCCATTGACGGATGTGAAGGATGCACCGTGGGTTAGTCTACAGTCCGTCGATGGCCACCATTGGTTGCACCTGCAGATTTTGCAGATTTTTCTAAAAAACTGGTTTTTGGTCTGTTTTGGATGTGATGTGTTACATTATCTCCCCCTTGGGAACATTTGTCCTCGAATGAAGACTAAACTAGTTAGAATAGATGGAGAGAGCTGCAAATCCTACTACTAACCACTGAGAACTGAGTTTTTGAATGAATTGAGTTTCGAGAACATGCAAATACGCTAAAAATGAAAGTACAAACTGAGGGAACATGATTCTAAGACTGAATTCACGCATGAATGACTCGAAAACTGAAGAGGAACTATTACCTCAAGCTGGAATGGAATCGGAAGGAAAGAGGTGAGAATACTTGGCTTTCATGGCTGCTTCTGCTTTCCAAGTAGCTCCCTCTACGGACTGACTCCTCCACGAAATCTTGACTGAAGCGACTTCTTTGTTTCTCAACCTTCTAACCCGACGTTCAAGAATCTCAATTGGTACATCCTCATAAGAAAGATTATCTTTCACCGCCATACTCTCTAATGGCATTTAGAGGATGGATCACCCCCGCATTTCTTAAAGAATGAGATGTGGAAGACCGGATGCACTGCTGTTAATTCTTCTGGCAACTCCAACTCATATTCCACATTGTCAACTCTTTTCAAGATCTTGTAAGGGCCTACATATCTAGGACTGAGCTTCCCTTTCTTTCCACATATCATCACCCTTTTCATGGGTGAGACTTTCAGAAAAAACCCAATCATCAAATTGGAACTCTAGCTCCCATCTCCTTACATCTTCATAAGATTGCTAACAACTCTGGGCTGTCTTAAGTCTATATCTAATGAGTTGCACTTTCTCCATAGCATAAAGGAATGAATCTATCCCTATCAAAGATTCTTTGCCTACTTTAAACCAACCAACAGGAAATCTACATCTACGCCCATATAAAGCCTCATAAGGGGCCATCTGGATGCTGGAATGGTAGCTATTGTTGTAGGTGAACTCAATAAGAGGAAGGTGATCATCCCAACTACCTTTGAAATCAATTACACAAGCTCTCAATATATCCTCAAGGGTCTGAATGGTACGCTCTGCATGTCTATCTGTGTGTGAATTAAATGTTGTGCTAAGGTTAACTTGAGTACCAAGACCCATCTGAAATGACTTATAGAAATGAGAGGTAAACTGAGGACCTCTATCTCAAATGATAGAAAAAGAAACCCCATGTAACCGCACAATATCATTAATGTAAAGCTTGGCATAGTCTTCTGTCGAATCTCTAGTCATGACCGCCAAAAAGCGAGAAGACTTAGTCATCATATCAACTATCACCCAAATGGAGTCATATTATCTGCGAGTACGCGATAATCTTGTGATGAAGTCCATATTGATCACATCCCACTTTCAAGTAGGAATATCAATCTCTTGTGTCATATCCCTTTGTTTCTGATGTTCTACCTTGACTTGTTTGCAATTGGGTCACTTACTCACAAAATCTTCTATATCCCTCTTCACACCATTCCACCAATAGACTTCCCGCAGATCGCATTACATGTTAGTGGCACCTGGATGAATAGAATATCTGGAGTTATGGGCTTCTACAAGGATATGCTTTCTCAACTCACCCACATCAGGAACACACAATCCACCCTGGTAGCGAAGTACACCATCTCCCACTTTGAAGAAACCCTTCACTCTCTGATTGTCGATTGCACCATTTAGTTCAAACAAGATTGGATCACTGTTTTGCTTTTCCTTAACCTCCACCACCAAAGAAGATGCTGCCCCACTCTGAACTGTTACACCAATATCTGATATGCTCATAAGGTGAACTCCCAAGCGAGCAAGCCTGTGAACATCCTTCACTAGCTCCTTCCTTTCTTCCTCAACATGGGCTACACTACCCATAGATAATCTTCTAAGAGCATCGGCTACTACATTCGCCTTACCACGGTGATAACGCACACTCATATCATAATCCTTGAGGAACTCAAGCATCTCCTCTGGCAAAGATTCAACTATTTCTGGGTGAACACATGCTGAAGGATCATATGATCTTTGAACACATCTACATGAACACCATACAAGTAGTGTCTCCATATCTAGAGGGCAAAAACCACTTCTGCAAGCTCGAGGTCATGAGTTGGATAGTTCTTCTCATGCACCTTAAGATGTCTAGAGGCATACACTATAACCTTATCTCGTTGCATCAACACACAACCTAGGCTAACACTGAATGAATCACAATAGATCACATAACCATCGGAACCCTCTAGTAGAGTCAAGACAGGAGCTGTAGTCAATCTAGTTTTAAATTCTGCAAAGCTTTTCTCACAATCATCTCACCATTGAAACTTGACCATCTTCTGAGTCAACCTAGTCAATGGTGAGGCTATGGATGAAAATCCTTCCACGAATCTTCAGTAATAACCCGCTAGACCTAAGAAACTTCTGATATCTGTCGTAGAGGTAGGTTTGTGCCACTGTTTCACTTCTTTTATCTTCTGCGAATTCACTCATATCCCTTCGCTAGATACAATGTGACCAAGAAAAGCAACGGATCGCAACCAGAACTCACATTTACTAAACTTAGCGAATAAATAGCGATCTTTTAGAGCCTGCAGAACAACTCTCAAATGACTTCCATGTTCTTTCTCACTCCTACACTAAATGAGGATATCATCAATAAAGATGGTAACAAACAAGTCCGAGTACTGTTTAAACACTCTGTTCATCTAATCCATGAAAGTTGCAGGAGCATTAGTAAGTCCAAACGACATAACTACAAATTCATAATGACCATACCGAGTTCTGAAGGTTATTTTCGGAATGTCACTATCTGTGATAATTAGCTGACGATAACCCGATCTAAGGTCTATCTTTAAGAAATTGCTAGCACCCTGAAGTTGGTCAAATAAGTCATCAATCCTTGGGATGGGATACTTATTCTCGATTGTGACATTTTTCAACTGTCTATAGTCAATGCACATTCTGAGAGAACTATATTTCTTCTTTCCGAACAATACTAGTGCACTGCATGGTGAAATACAAGGTCTGGTGAAGACCTTATATAGAATGTCTTTCAAATGCTCTTTCATTTCCTTAAGCTCTGCTTGAGCCATTTTGTAACGAGGAATATAAATAGGCTGGGTATCTGAAAGGAGATCAATTCCAAAGTCGATTTCCCTTTCGAGAGGGACTCCGGGAAGATCTTCTGGAAACACTTATTGAAACTCAAAAACTAATGGAACTGACTCAAGAGTTAGGGTTTCAGAGGTAGAATCCCTAGCCTGAACTAGATGATAGAGATAAACCTTAGAGATCATCTTTCTAGCCTTAATGTAAGAAATGAATCGACCCATAGGCGCTAAGCTACTACCCTTCCATTCTAAGATTGATTCATCGGGAAAATAAAAACGAACAATCCAAGTTATACAATCGACTGAGTCATCACATGAGTGTGACCAATCCATGCCTAGAATGACATCGAAATCTACCATTTCTAACTTTACTAGATCTGCTGAGGTGACTTTCTCAGAGACTGTGACATGGCAATTTCTGTATACCCTTCTAGCTATAACTGAGTCGGCGACTAGATTAAAGACTGAGAAAGGTTCTGAGAGTGTTTCTGAACTAACACTTAATTGGACTGCTATGTAAGGAGTTACAAAAAAAAGAGTAGCCCCTAGATCTAACAATGCATAGACATGAAGGTCAAAGACTTGTAGCGTACCAGTGACTACATCAGGAGAAACTTCATGATCGTGAAGAGCATACAACCTGTTCTGGCGCTGACTTCCACCAGTACTAGATGATTTACCCTGCTGAGTTGGGCGACTTGCAGGTGTTGATCAAGATGTAGACTGAGTTTTTCCATTACCACCTCCTTGACCCTGTCTAGAAGGACAATCCCTCAACCTGTGACAAGAATGACCACACCCAAAACACCCATCCTTTCCTGCAAGGCACTCGCCTGGATGGTTCTTACCATACTTAGGGAAGGTAAGGTAAGTCTTACTGCTTGAAACACTTCCTTGAGACTTAGAGCCTGGTGCTCTACCCTTCTGGCCATACCTATTCTAGGAGGATGGAACACTAGTTGATGAAGGGGCTTGAGCTAAAAATTTCTGCTAACTCTGCGAGCGATTTCCACCACTCGATTTCTGCTGAGAATAGTCATAGTTCCCAGTCCTAGCCTTTTTATGCTCCTTAGACTGTTCCCTAAGTTTATCACCCTCAACCTGCTGAGCATGGGTCATAAGCGTAGAGATGTTCATATCTCCAAATAACATAGCATTTCCGCACTCAGTTTTCACCTAATCCGATACTCCATACAAGAACTTATTCATCTGAGCCCTGGAGTCAGCAACCATGTAAGGAGCATACCTGGAGAGTTAGTTAAGCTTCAGCCCATACTCTTGGACTGTCATGTTAACCTGTCTCAAGTTCATGAATTCTGAGCCTTTGCCTCTCTCAACTCTATTGGGAAAAACCTGCCGAGAAAAGTATCAATAAAGTAATCAAAATTGATAGGAGCTGCATTTCTACCCCTATTCTCATTCCACTGAGCGTACCAGATATGAGCCACATCTTTCAACTGGTATGATTCCAACTCCACCCGAACATTCCCTGTGACTTGCATTACCTCAAAGATCTTCTTGATCTCATCCAAGAAATTCTGAGGATCCTAATTAGTCCATGATCGTAAGAACTCAAGCGGATTCATCCTAACAAAGTCACGAACCCTTGCTACTGCTGATCCACCATTTTCATTCACCGGAGCAGCAACCCGATTATTCTGGTTGGTCATACTCTGAGACAACATCTGTATCTCATTCCTGAACTCAGCATTGGATACTTCTTATTTTGGGACTTGAGGAGATGCGTTTGCATTCCAGGCATTCGCATTCCTAGTGTTAGCTCTACGAGGAGGCATGATCTAAAACGTAGAACGTCAAGTTAGAATGAAATAATATCATACTTTACGCACGATAAGAGTAACAACAAAGTGAAGCTTTCCTAAAACACTTCATAGCCTCCCTCTCATTAGATGTGGTGCACTTCACACCCATGAAAAGAACTCTACTTACTGCGGCTTTTCAGATATCCTAGGACACTTAAACCTAGTGCTCTGATACCAAGATTTTTCACGCCCCGAGCTACCCCCAAGATGCGTACACAGAACCTAGGAGCACAAGTGATACCAAGATAACTCTGCTGACATGATCATGAGCATACTAAAGATAATAAACTGAATGCGAAAGCTAAATTATAATTAAAAATGAAAAGATGGGGAAATCCCATATTTTATAACTTAGATAAATAAAATACTAATGATTTTAATATAAAGATGTTATTAACTCACCACTAAGCTGAAACTACTATGTCTGAAATAAGCGTCTAACTGACTAGAAATCCTGGGATAAACCCCAACTATGTCCAGCAAAAACTAAAACTAAAAGACTAAATACTGAAAAGAAACTCTGACTATTGTCCTCGGAGAATGAGGACTCACCACTCAATCTGCTGAAATGGAGATCGAAAATCCATCTATGCGTGATCTGGATGTTGAGAACCTGAACCTACATCACGAGAAGATGTAGCACACGTATGCGTTAGTACTTGAAGGTACTAAGCATGTAGGATAGAGTAAAGCTGAAATAAACCACAACCAAAAAAGCAAAAAAGCAAGTATAATAATTTGAACATGATATACTAAATTCTGAGATAACTGGATGCAATGACCAATTTATAACATGCTGAAACTGAATATACTGATAAATGCTCTATGCAGAGAGTCTGACTTAACTGTGGGAGCTAATAATAATCGATAATAAAACCACATGAGCTAAATGTGGAGTCCGATGTATACGCCCCATCGAGAGGACCCAATATACCCTGCCAAAGGTATAAAGGCATGCTGGCGTGATCACTAAATTGATGCTTACAAAGGGGACTTACAACGTACTTGGCTAGTAGTTCTAGGATTATTGGGTACGCTGAACCCTAGTCCAACTCGGAATTATGCTACTTCCCTTGATTATGTAGTTAACTGATTATGTCTAAATATTCAATAAATAGTGGATAGCTCAAAACTGAACATGCAAATTGAGAATGCAATATTTAATCTGATAATGATGCATTAAAAACTGAAGCATGTATAATTGCATAATTGAAATATCTGACCTAGCATGTGTAATTCAAGAACTAAAGAAATACAAAGCTAGGGTTCTGAAATTCATGCGATGATCTGGGTGATAACATGATAATCTGATTTGGAACATATATCTTAACTAAATCATGAAGTCCTGCTGAAATTCTAGGAATTCTAGGTTTAATCATGATAAGAGAATCAAGAACTGATTGAAAACTAGGGACCCAATGGGTGAAAGGAACCCACTAGTGAAATCCAACATACCTGGTGATGGAATTAGCGAAAAAAGACTTAGGTTTCAAGGCTGGTACTGCTGGAGACTTGTTGCGTTCTTGAACTACGGTTCTTGAGCTTTTTCTCCTCTCTTGGTTCTAATTTTCTAAGTTTTGATTTGTGATTTTGATTTAGGTAAGTTCTTGTTATGTTTCTAGGCTTAAATTGAGTAAAATCTGATGATTTATGGTCAAAACAACGTCTATTAGGGTTTAAATGAAGTGGGAAAAGACCAAACTACCCCTGAGTTAGTTGTTGTCGGACCAAATGACGGCCAGGACAGACGGTCAGTCGTTTGATTGACTGTCTATCGTTTTGTCCGAAGGATGGGCGTGTTCGATAGGCCTTTACTAATACTGGTCTAACTATTTACTAGGAGGTCTGATTTTAGCAAGGTCGGTGGTTATGTAAAGCTAATTCAACTATCTTTCTTGGAGTAGGTCATGAGACACCTAATTCATTTTGAAGTTGACCCAACTGAATTTCCCCCTTAACTGTCTACTAGTTCCCACCTACGGTAAGACCTACGGACCGTGTCGGTCATCCGTGGTTCTTGTCAGAGAGTGGTTGAATGGGGTGTTGATTGATGGTCACGGACTACGTACCGTAGGTCCGTCCTTCGATCATGACTTAACCAAATTTCCGTGGCTAGGATTTTGGGTTTTTTTGACCTTATTGACGGATGTACAGGATGGACCGTGGGTCAGTCTACAGTCCGTCGATGGCCACCGTTGGTTGCACCTGCAGATTTTGCAGATTTTTCTAAAAAATTGGTTTTTGATCTATTTTGGATACGATGTGTTACATTATCTCCCCTTTGGGAACATTCGTCCTCGAATGAAGACTAAACTAGTTAGAATAGAGGGAGAGAGCTGCAAACCCTACTACTAACCACTGAGAACTGAGTTTTTAAATGAATTGAGTTTCGAGAACATGCAAATACGCTGAAAATGAAAGTACAAACTGAGGGAACATGATTCTAAGACTAAATTCACGCATGAATGACTCAAAAACTGAAGAGGAACTATTACCTCAAGCTGGAGTGGAATCGGAAGGAAAGAGGTGAGATTACAAGGCTTTCATGGCTGCTTCTGCTTTCCAAGTAGCTCCCTCTACGGACTGACTCCTCCACAAAACCTTGACTGAAGCGACTTCTTTGTTTCTCAACCTTCTAACCCGACGTTCAAGAATCTCAACTGGTACATCCTCATAAGAAAGATTATCTTTCACCGCCATACTCTCTAATGGCACTTAGAGGATGGATCACCCCCGCATTTCTTCAAGAGTGAGATGTGGAAGACCGGATGCACTGCTGTTAATTCTTCTAGCAACTCCAACTCATATGCCACATTGTCAACTCTTTTCAAGATCTTGTAAGGGCCTACATATCTAGGACTGATCTTCCCTTTCTTTCCACATCTCATCACCCTTTTCATGGGTGAGACTTTCAAAAAAAAAATCAATCATCAACTTGGAACTCTAGTTCCCTTATCCTTACATCTTCATAAGATTGCTAAAGACTCTAGGCTGTCTTAAGTCTATATCTAACGAGTTGCACTTTCTCGATAGCATAAAGGACTGAATTTGTCCCTATCAAAGATGCTTCGCCTACTTCAAACCAACCAATAGGAAATCGACATCTACGCCCATATAAAGCCTCATAAGGGGTCATCTGGATGCTGGAATGGTAGCTATTGTTGTAGGTGAACTCAATAGGAGGAAGGTGATCATCCCAACTACCTTTGAAATAGAACACACAAGCTCTCAACATATCCTCTAGGGTTTGAATGGTACGCTCTGCCTGTACATCTGTGTGTTAATGAAATGTTGTGCTAAGGTTAACTTGAGTACCAAGACCCATCTGAAATGACTTCCAAAAATGTGAGGTAAACTGAGGACCTCTATCTGAGATGACAGAAAAAGGAACCCCATGTAACCTCACAATATCATTAATGTAACAACCCTAAAATAATGAATAAGCTAAATGCTTAAGGTGTCAAGAATGCTTACGATTAGACCAAGGTTCATACGGATTGATACGCGTCGAACCAGACCTCAGAACCTTTACTACGACCAAGCCAACTAACTTGTGGAGTTAATTGATCTTAGAAAAGTTGGAACCAACCATGTGAGGCTCACGAAATCGAAGATTTAATCAAAAAAGTTTTTACCGGACTTAAAAGAAGAAATTTTAAGTTTTGAGGGTCCAAGGGTAAAATGGTCTTTTCCAAGCCAAAGATAATATTGTAATTACCCTGAGGAATTGATTATTTAATAAATTAATTTAAATAATTAAAAGAAATTCGGTTGGGGCGACCCAAGTGACCCATTTTCGCAAATTGGGAGCCACTCGGGTTCGAGCCCTACTAGAAGCAAGGATTTAACTTGCTTTTATTTAATTTAATGAATTACTTAATTAAATAATGAATATTATCTGATTAAGAAAAGGAAAAAATCAGATTTTTAATTATTAATTTAGCAAGGAGTCCTAGTTTGACTAATTCTCAAACCAAAACTCCTATCTTAAAGCTACTCTCTCTCTCTCATGATATCTCTCTCACTTTTTCAATTACTCTCACGTTTTTCTTTGCAAAATAAAGGTGAAGAACTGAAAAATATTCAAGAGCTCTTCACACTTGAAAAACTCAAGCAAAATTTTTAAGTAAACAAAGTAACCAAACGATAAAGCAAAGAGAGGTGGTTGTCGAGTAGTGTGGACGATTGAGAAAGCTTGGACTGATTTGTGGAGAGGATTTTTGGGCAGAAAATTCGTGTTTGAACAAGGAAATTAAGGTATGGGTCTTCTTACTCTTTGTTCCTTTCCCAAGAGACCCCTAGGACTCAGAATATTCGGCTCAAAACTAAGGTTGTTTTCCCCGTTGCGTGTCCCTGTCATTAGCTCCCAACAAATTCGTAGGTTGGTATGTTTGCTGGTAGCAATTAGGTGTTGCAATGTGTTTTCATGAACATGTATTTGGAAACATATGAATGACAAGCTTTGTTGCCAAAAATATGTGTGAGTATGTGAAAAAGTTTATTGTAAACTTACTGTAAATGAGTGTTGATTTATGGCTTCAAGTTTGATATGATTTTGGGTGTCATTTAAGTGTATAAACTTATGCAAATGATGATGTTCAATTAAGTGTAAAGTGGCTGAATTTAAATGAAGAATTATTGGCCAAATATGTTCATGAAAATGCACCTAAAGGATTCACTAAACACTACTCCAAATGCATAAGTTTCAACGTTAAAAAGTGGAGAAAAATAGATTGTAAAAAGGTAATTAAAATTTCCAGATTTTTGATGTTAATTTCGGGCAGTTCTGGAGACTTTGGGAGGGTTTTAAAAAGGGACTAATATAGGAGAGGTCAAGGGGAATCGAACCCAAGACCTCACATGACCAAGAGGTTGAGAAATTTAAAAAAAAAATGCGTTGGGGCTAAGGGGATTCGAACCCCTTAGCTGCTGCCCATGAAATGAAAAATAAAAAAAAATGGGGATGGGGGGAATCGAACCCATAACTTATGGGCAGCAAAGAAGAGGGAGAAATAAGAAAAATAAAAGATGTGGGGCGTGGGAATCGAACCCACGACCTCAAGGCTGGAATAAAGGAGGCAAAAATAAGTTTAAAAAAATAGGTGAGGACGTGGGGGTTCGATCCCACGACCTCACTGTCCATGCTCTTAACTTAGAGAAAATATTTAAAATATATATATGGGGCTGTGGGGGTTCGAACCCACCACCTCACAACCCTTAAGCGAAAATTAATTAAAAAGAAGGAGGCTGTGGGGGTTCGAACCCACAACCCACAACCTCCTTACTTGGGTGAAATTAAGAGTAAAATAAAAGAGGATGTGGGGGTTTGATCCCACAACCTCTTGGTTTAAGAAAGATGGGAGAATATCATGTTAATGAAAAATGAAAATGGGGTTGTGGGGGCTCGAACCCACAACCCATCGGCCAATTCAAGAACAAGGTTAAATAGAAAAGTAATCCTTCAATGTTAATATTGTGATTTAACTTAGAGTTAAAATGTTATGAATATTAGAATAAAATCAATTAAAAATATAAATGGTATTCAATTGATTCAAGACTTGGGATTTTACCCAAACTTCCGTTTGATACATAAGTCATACGTGAACAAATCATCCAATAATAATGCCATCTACTTAGATCGAAATCAAGATCTTGGTATATATACAAGATACATTAGTCTTGTACTATAAAATCTTAGGAATGTATGAGTCACATAATGAACTACGAATGAAGCCTCATGGCTTGTATGTATAGACACATAAGTCTAACATACGTTCAAAAGTAAGTGAACTTGAGATGTATGAAATGAAATGATGAACCCTAGAAGGGTTAAGTATGAGTGTAAAATACACTAAATGGCCAAGTGCATTGGCATATGATGGGATGAACAATGAAATGATGAAATGAACAATGAAATAATGAAACCCTAGAAGGGTTAAGTAAGGGTGTAAAGCACACCAAAAGGCCAAGTGCATTGGCATAAGACGAAATGAACATTCACGTAATAAGAGGTGAATAACTATGAAAAGCAAAGGTGCTAATAATGATGAACGTGGTGACAACATGATATGAGGCTAATGTAAATGATGAGAGCAATCTCAAATGAGCCTAAGTAAATGTTACCAATACATACTCACCTATGAGAGTGTAAGATAATGAAGAGACCAGTCTCTATGAACACTCCAATGAGAGTATTGAGCTTAACACACTCAATACGAATGATGAGATGAGAAATCATCTAATGAGCTATGATGTCCTCATACTAGAAGCCAGCTTCCATGACGTATGAGATGAATGTAATGGAACTTTATACTGAGCACCGATAGACTAGCTATGAGCGGTGATGCCTTCTTTCGGGAAGGGCGGAGGTTCACGTAACTCTCATGAGAAGAGACTGTCCGGCTTGCCGGGTATGGGTCTCCTGAAATCTCCTAGTCTTCGAACCTATACTGCCAATATAGGGATCTGGCGGGGTTAAATTCCCATGTACGCTAGCATGTTATTGGATCACTTTGGCCGGTGATTCCACTTCTTTTCGGTGTGGGGGAGACACTGGATTTCATGATGCTCACATGATCTATGTCGGTTAAAGTTAAAGTTCCCAATGAATGAATGAGGCCAGCCTCAAATGATGCACATAATGAAATGAATGAATACCAAAGGTGTTAGGATAGGATAATCATAAGGTGAGTTAGATTCAAGTAATGACACTAGGTCATTCTTGGTCATTGCACAACGAACCTAATGAGAGTCTTAAACTACATCCTAGGTATAACCGGTGGTTACACTGGACTATGAATGAAATGAAAAGAAGTACGTATGAAAGAATGAAGCAGACTCTATGTTTGCTAATAAAGACTCCCTAGTTGAGGTCCCATATGTTGAGCCCTCATTTCTGGGATGTCTTAATGTCAAGTCCATGATTCCAAGGTCTCATGGCATATGAATGAATGATATGAACAAAGTTATGTGCTACATGCAAAATATACTGTATGCTATATGATATGTGCTATGTGTAAAGATTATGTGCTGTGTGCAAATGTGAAAAGTATGATGATGTATGTTATTCTCATGGCATAACTTTCCTATTCCAAATCTGGAAAGCTCACTGACTTTCCTAATCCAAATTTGGAAAGATCATTTACTTTCCTAATCCAAATTTGGAAACTTTCCTACACTGACTTGACTTCAAAAAATCATGTTGTTACGAAAGAGCTATTCTGTCTCATGCATGTCCTTGGTGTGTGCTTGCATATACCCATACTTAGTACAAGTGTGTACTAACCCCATACAAACTCTACTATTTTAGGTGCAGGCACAGGTGGACGGTAGAGCTACCGGATCATCGTTGCAGTTGTCCGGACGTCCAGCATTCATTCGGCTTTGGTAGGTCCTCATGCTTTCGAGGATGCTACTATTTTATGTTCTAGCTTAGTTTAGGAGTTGAGCTAGTGGAGTATGTTCCACTAGCGTTTCTTTCTTATTTTATTCAGACTATGTATTGGGCCATTTTGGCAATTATACAATTATGTTTATTGAACTATTCCTTTCAGTTGCTTATCTCTTAATGTTAGATGGTTAATGGTGAACAATTACGTATTAATGAGAATGTTTTTATAAGTATGTTAGGAAACAAAAAGTTACAAATTTTCCGCTGAAATTAACCTATGTAAAGTAAGAATAACGTAAGTAGGCTTGTCTGCGACCTCTGAGAGGTCAACGACGCCGGTCTCGTCTGGGGTCTAGATTCCAGTCTTGACAATTAATGTAAAGCTTGGCATAGTCTTCTGCTGAATCTCTAGTCATGAGCGCCAAAAAGAGAGAAGAATTAGTCATCATATCAACTATCACCCAAATGGAGTCATGTTATCAGCGAGTACGTGATAATCTTGTGATGAAGTCCATATTGATCACATCCCACTTTCAAGTAGGAATATCGATCTCTTGTGTCATATCCATTTGTTTCTGATGTTCTACCTTGACTTGTTTGCAATTGGGTCACTTACTCACAAAATCATCTATATCCCTCTTCATACCATTCCACCAATAGACTTCCCGCAGATCGCGTTACATGTTAGTGGCACCTGGATGAATAGAATATCTGGAGTTATGGGCTTCTGCAAGGATATGCTTTCTAAACTCACCCACATCAGGAACACACAATCTACCCTGGTATAACCTTATCTCGTTGCATCAACACACAACCTAGGCTAACTCTGGATGAATCACAATAGATCACATAACCATCAGAACTCTCGTAGGGTCAAGACAGAAGCTGTAGTTAATCTAGTTTTCAATTCTGCAAAGCTTTTCTCACAATTATCTGACCATTGAAACTTGACCATATTCTGAGTCAACCTAGTCAATTGTGAGGCTATGGATAAAAATCCTTCTGCAAACCTTCTATAATAACCCGCTAGACCTAAGAAACTTCTGATATCGGTCGCAGAGGTAGGTCTGGGCCACTGTTTCACTACTTTATCTTCTGCGAATCAACTCAGATCCTTTCGCAAGTCACAATGTGACCAAGAAAAGAAACGGATCGCAACCAGAACTCATATTTACTAAACTTAGCGAATAACTAGCGATCTTTAAGAGTCTGCAGAACAACTCTCAAATGACTTGCATGGTTTTTCTCACTCACACAGTAAATGAGGATATCATCAATAAAGATGGTAACGAACAAGTCCGAGTACTATTTGAGCACTCTATTCATCCAATCCATGAAAGCTACAGGATTATTAGTTAGTCCAAACGACATAACTACAAATTCATAATGACCATACCAAGTTCTGAAGGCTGTTTTCAATATGTCACTATCTGTGACAATGAGCTGACGATAACCCGATCAGAGGTATATCTTTGAGAAATGGCTAGCACCCTGAACTTGGTCAAACAAGTCATCAATCCTGGGGATGGGATACTTATTCTTGATTGTGAACTTTTTCAACTGTCTATAGATGATGCACATTCTGAGAGAACCATCTTTCTTCTTTACGAACAATACTGGTGCACTCCATGGTGAAATACTAGGTCTATGAAGACCTTATCTAGAATTTCTTTCAACTGCTCTTTCATTTCCTTAAGCTCTGCTGGAGCCATTCTGTAAAGAGGAATAGAAATAGGCTGGGTATCTGAAAGGAGATCAATTCCAAAGTCGATTTCCCTTTCATGAGGTACTTCGGGAAGATCTTCTGGAAACACTTCTTAAAATTCAAAAACTAATGGAACTGACTCAAAAGTTAGGTTTTCAAAGCTAGAATCCTTACCCTGAACTAGATGATAGAGATAAACCCTAGAGATCATATTTCAGGCCTTAAGGTAAGAAATCAATCGACCCATAGGCGCTAAGCTACTACCCTTCCATTCTAAGATTGATTCGTCTGGAAACTGAAAAAAATGAATAATCCGAGTTCTACAATTGACTGAGGCATCACACGTGTGTAACCAATCCATGCCTAGAATGACATCGAAGTCTACCATTTCTAACTCTACTAGATCTGCTGAGGTGACTTTCTCAGAGACTGTGACATGGCAATTTCTGTATACCCGTCTAGCTATAACTGGGTTGGCGACTAGATTAGAGACTGAGAAAGGTTCTGAAAGTGTTTCTAGACTAACACTTAATTAGACTGCTATGTAAGGAGTTACAAAAGAAAGAGTAGCCCCTGGATCTAATAATGCATAGACATCAAGGTGAAAGACTTGTAATGTACCAGTGACTATATAAGGAGAAATTTGTGATCCTGGCAAACCTGAAGAGCATACAACCTGTTCTGGCGCTGACTTCCACCTGTACTAGATGATTTACCCTGCTGAGTTAGGTGACATGCTGGTGCTGCTGAAGTTGTAGACTGAGATTTTCCATTACGACCTCACTGACCCTGTCTAGAAGGACAATCCCTCAACCTGTGACAAGAATGACCACACCCAAAACACTCTTCATTTCTTGCAAGGCACTCGCCTGGATAGTTCTTACCACACTTAGTGCAAGTGGGGTAAGTCTTTGTGCCTGAAACACTTCCCTGAGACTTAGAGCCTGGTGCTCTACCCTTCTGGCTATACCTATTCTTGGACGATGGAACACTAGCTGATGAACGGGCTGGAGCTACAAACTTCTGCTAACTCTGCGAGAGATTTCCACCACCCGATTTCTGCTGAGAATAGTCATAGTTCCCAGTCCTAGTCTTTTTATGCTCCTTCACTTGTTCCATAAGCTTATCACTCTCAACCTGCTGAGCATGAGTCATAAGCCTAGAGATGTTCATATCTCCAAGTAACATAGCATTTCTACACTAAGTTTTCACCTAATTCGACACTCCATATAAGAACTTATTCATCTGAGCCCTGGAGTCAGCAACCATGTGAGGAGCATACCAAGAGAGTTAGTTAAACTTCAGCCCATACTCTTGGATTGTCATGTTACCCTGCCTCAAATTCATGAATTCCCGAGCCTTTGCCTCTCTTAACTCTATTGGGAAAAAGATGTCGAGAAACGTCTTACTAAAGGATTCTCAAGTGATAGAAACTGCATTTGTAACCCTATTCTCCTTCCACTGAGTATACCAGATATGAGCCACATCCTTCAACTGGTATGATTCCACCTCAACCTGAACATTCCCAGTGACTTGCATTACCTCAAAGATCTTCTTGATCTCATCCAAGAAATTCTGAGGATCCTAATTAGTCCGTGATCCTAAGAACTCAAGCGGATTCATCCTAACAAAGTCACGAACACTTGCTACTGCTGATCCACCATTTTCATTCACAGGAGCAGGAACCCGATTATTATGGTTGGTCATACTCTAAGACAACATCTGTATGTCATTCCTGAACTCAGCATTGGAGACTTCTTATTTTGGGACTCGAGGAGATGTGTTTGCATTCCAGGCATTCGCATTCCTAGTGTTAGCTCTACGAGGAGGCATGATCTAAAACGTAGAACGTCAAGTTAGAATTAAATAATATCATACTTTATGCACGATAAGAGTAACAACAAAGTGAAGCTTTCCTAAAACACTTCATAGACTCCCTCTCATTAGATGTGGTGCACTTAACACCCATGAAAAGAACTCTACTTAGTGCGGCTTTTCAGACATCCTAGGATACTTAAACCTAGTGCTCTGATACCAAGTTTTTTCACGCCCCGAGCTACCCCCAAGATGCGTACACGGAACCTAGGAGCACAAGTGATACCAAGATAACTCTGCTGACATGATCATGAGCATACTAAAGATAATAAACTGAATGCGAAAGGTAAATTATAATTTAAAATGAAAAGATGTGCAATACCCATATTCTATAACTGAGATAATGAAATACTAATGAGTTTAATATAAAGAAATTAACTCAACACTAAGCTGAAAATACTATGTCTGAATTAAGACTCTAACTGACTAGAAATACTGGTACAAACCCTAGCTAAGTCTAGCAAAAACTGAAACTAAAAGACTAATTACTGAATAAGAAACTCGTGACTATTGTCCTCGGAGAATGAGGAGTCACCACTGAATTTGCTGAAATGGAGATCTGAAATCGATCTATGCGTGATATTGATGTTGAGAACCTAAAGCTACATCAAGAGAAGATGTAGCGCACGTATGCGTCAGTACTTGAAGGTACTGAGCATGTAGGATAGAGTAAAGTTGAAATAAAACATAACTGAACAAGCACAAAAACAAGTGTAATAATCAGAACATAATATACTGAATTCCCAGCTAACTGGATGCAATGACCAATTTAAAACATGTTAAAACTGAATACTGAATATACTAATAAATGTTTTATGCAGAGAGTCTGACTAAACTATGGGAGCTAATAATAATCGATAATAAAACCACATGAGATAAATATGGAGTCTGATGTATACACCCCATTCAGAGGACCCATTATACCCTACCAAAGGTATAACGACATGTTGGTGTGATCACTAAACTGATGCCCACAAAGGGGACTTACAACGTACTTGGCTAGTAGTTCTGGGACTATTAGGTACGCTAAACCCTAGTCCAACTCGTTATTATGCTACTCCCATTGATTTGTGTAGTTAACTGATTATGTCTGAATTTTCTATAAATACTTGATAGCTCAAAACTGAACATGCAAACTGAGAATGCAACATTTAATATGATAATGATGCATTAAAAAATGAAGCATGTATAATTGCATAACTGAAATATTTGACCTAGTATGTGTAATTGAAGAACTAAAGAAATACAAAGCTGGGATTCTGAAATTCATGCGATGATCTGAGTGATAACATGAAAATCTGATTTGGAACATATATTTAGCTAAATCATGAAGTCCTGCTGAAATTCTAGGAACCCTAGGTTTAATCAAGATAAGAGAATCAAGAATTGACTGAAATCTAGGGACCCAATGGGTGAAAGGAACCCACTAGTGAAATGCCACATACCTGGTCATGAAATTCATGGAAAAACACTTATGTTTCAGGTACTGCTGGAAGCATGTTGTTGCATCCTTGAACTAGGGTTCTTGAGCTTTTTCTCCTTTCTTGCTTCTAATTTTCTAAGTTATGATTTATGATTTTGACTTAGGTAAGTTCTTGTTATGTTTCTAGGCATTAACTAACTAAAATCTGATTATTTAAGGTCAAAACGACGTGTATTAGGGTTTAAACAAAGTGTAAATAGACCAAAAGACCCCTGAGTTAGTTGCTGTCGGACCAAACGACGGCCGGGACAGATGATTCGTCATTTGATCGATTGTCCGTCGTTGGGTCCGTAGGTTGGGCCTTTTTGACATGCCTTTACTATAAAGGACATAAATGTTTACTCGGAGGTCTGATTTTAGCAAGGTCAGAGGATATGGAAAGCTAATTCAATTATCTATATGTGGGTAGGTTATGGGACACCTAATCAATTTTTTGCGAAGAGTTATGACGATTTGAAGTTGACCCAACTATATTTCCCTTTTAACTGTCTGCTAGTTCCCACCTACGGTCAGACCTACGGACCGTGGGTACACCTAAAAACCATGTTGGTCATCCGTGGTTCTTGTCATAGAGTGGTTGAATGGGGTGTCGATCGACGGTCACGGACTACGGACCGTAGTCTGACCTACGGACCGTAGGTCTGGCCATCAATCATGACTTAACCAAATTTCCTGGGCAGAGATTTTGGGGATTTCTGACCCCATTGACGGATGTGAAGGATGGACCCTGGGTGAGTCTACAGTCCATCGATGGCAACCGTTGGTTGCACCTGCAGAATTTTCTGAAAAGCTTATTTTTGGTCTATTTTGGATACGGGGTGTTACATTTCCGATTACAGCGTCATGATTCTGGAAAAAATTGTAGGTGAAAGTGCAGCATATAATCAAGATTCATTTGATTTTCCAGTATTCCTTTCCTTGTAAAGCATTATCTTAGCCATTGTTAGATTGCTTGGTAAAAAACGAATTTCGTAATCTTCCTCTACTGCTTCCTAGAGATCACATGCCTCCATATTAGTTTGAATCTTGATAGCCCATACCTGATAGTTCTCTCCATCAAAGAATGGTGGATAAATAACATAAGAACCAGAAGAGTGTATTGAATCCATGTGTTCTAATGGATTTTCAAGTCAACAAGTAGGGATATTGTTTATGGTTCACTCAGACTACACTCACAAGTCACTCACAATTCCCTTAAGAAGAGGGCTTTGATACCAATTTGTTGGTGTTAATAGATAAAGAAAAACATATGACAGAAAAAGAAAAAGAGATATTTAATTAAGCTGAAAGAACAAGCATGTAAATAGAAGGAACTTCTAACAATATGCAGTAACTTGAAAAAAGAATCTTCCTATTAACTAGGCGCTAAGTGTGAAATCTCGTAACTTGAAAGAACTAATAATAAGCTAACAAACCAAGAATAATCATTTTTGGAAATAAATATGGAAATCTGGATAAAATCCTTAATTTTAAAAGTGAGTTTGTGGTTATTTTTAAACGGTCATAACTTCCAGCTCAAGAGGATTTAGTGTGAGTTCTTTATATTGTGGGAAATACCTTGGGAAGATCTTTCAACCACCGCCAAATCTGCTTATTTTCGATGTGGTATGAGGGAGATATGCCTTTCAGAAGTTGGGTGGTTGGATTGAAGAAGGTCCAATCCAGATTTTAGTAAGGGTAAAGTAGTCATTTCACCGTATTATTTCCTAATTAGTTTTAAGGTCTTATTAGGAGTACAACTAAGTCCTAATTTACCTTTATCAAAGTTGAGAACACTTAGGTCTTTGGAGAAAAAGAGGAGAGAAGAGGAAGATCAAGAATTCTTCAAGAACGTCAAGAATCATTACGTGGATTTCTTCATGGGTGATCCCTTTAAGGTATGCAAGATCCTTTTGTGTTGGGTTCTTCCACCCACACACCAATTTCATTCAATTCAGCAAGTTAGAGTAGATTGGATGATGAATATTGATACTTTGATGAACAATTATCGAATTCTTAATTGAATGGGTAATAGTATGTTCTATTTTAATGGATTATTGTTTCCAGGCTGTTTTACAATTATAAACTATTTGATATTGAGTATATTAGTGATTCTAAGTGTTTGGGGTAAGATCCATGGAAGTTTGGGAGGTTTAGATTTGAAAATCAGATAAAAAAAGTCGGAAGGCCCGTTTGACAGGCCCTGGGGTGCCGCGCCTACTAGAGCCCCTCATGCAAGACTCTGTCCGTTAGGATCTGGAGCTCCGCGCCAGCCAGAGTGCCTGAGGACAGTGTTTTTCCATCAGGCTCTAGCGCCCCGCTCCTCTCACATCGCCAAGGTCACCTAGAGATCCCACTTCTCCCCCATCTTTTCGTACTACTTCCTAAGTTATGTATCTATTATTCCGGGTTGATTCCAACACTCTAGAGTACATCTAAACATCATGAAATCATCCATAAATATGAGATCATGATCCTTGAATCCATAATCCAATTCAAGGGAAGATAAGATCAAAGTCAAAGAAGTTTAAAGTCAAATCTAAAAGTTAAGAAGCAAGTCAAAGTAAGTTCCTAAAGCATTCAAGAGTCTTAAACAAATATTTTAACTTTGTGTTAAAGTTCAAGAAATGATTTGAGCAAAGAGTAAAGAGTTGAGTTAAATTCTCAAAAGTTATAAGGGAGCTAAGTATTTCCTAAGAGTGAAATTTCAAGTTAAGCAAAGAGTAACAAGTTGAGTTCACTTCTCAAGATTTATAAGGGCACTAAGTAGTCAATAAGAGTTTAAACAAAATGTTTCAAAACTTTTGAGAAAGAGAGGAAATATAGACTTCCATAGAGACTATGACTAGTTTTAGCAAAAGAAAAAGGAAACTATGATTTCCAAGAAAGCTTTTGAAGCTAAGTTTTAGCAATTATCTTAAACTCGAGCATAAGTTGTTTTAAAAATATATGAGCTGGGTATTTTGGGAGAGTATTGAGAACCGATATGGCGACGCGAGTTCATAGTAACTCAAGTCTACATAAACCATGTTTTCAACATGGACATATAAATGATCATACTTTTTAGATGATTCCTTAGTGCTTGTTAGTATAGACTAATGGATCCACTTAGTAGTTAAGGTTCTATATTGATGACAAGGTATAGAGTGGTCCTCTTGCAATGTGAGGCAATAAATTTTACCATCACTTAGGCTCGTAGTGATTGTTGTCGGTTAGAGAATCCCCCAAATAAATTATATTACTTTCATATATAAGTAAAAGTTGAGTTTATTATTGTTTATGTTTAATGAACTAAGTGATTATACAGTTTTACAAGCTTTATTTATATAACATCTGTCCTTACTGCTTTATATTGAGTTGTTATTCTATGAGTTGAGCAGAGACAAGTTAAGTTCGTTTTTACTCCCTTCATGCCTTATAGTTGCGTTCAGCATTCCAACTCGTATACTCATACATTTAATGTACTGATTCCAGTTGGCCTGCATCATCTTATTATGTAGACGCATGTAACCAGGATCAGCATGCAGAACTTCCTTGATCCAGTTCGAGCTCCAGAGTTAGTGGTGATCCTCCTAGCATTCCGGAGGATCCTTTTTATGCTTTTCAATCTTTCTCTTTTTCAAAATATTGTGGGGTATGTCCCAACATTCATCAAAGTAGTTTTAGAGGCTCCATAGATGGATAGTTAGTAGTTCAGTTGTGTCTCTTTATTTCATATTCTATATTTGAGACTAAACTACCATTTTGGCCAAGATATTGTTAAAAGTTATTTTTATTAGAAAATTTTCTAATTCTTCAACTGAGTTAAGTTGAGTCTTCCGCTGAGTTGAGTAAGCCTAGCCAAGAGTTCGCTCAAGGACAATAATGGGCATTGGGTGCTGGCCATGTCCGGGTGTAGGCTCTAGACCTGACACTAAGTCTACCAACAACTCTACATGCCTAAAGACTATGCAACTCACATTTGAAAGACTCAAACAGTAAATATCTATCTTCAGAAAATAGAAAACACATTAGCAGCCATGTCATTATGACAAATCAACATCAATTAACATCTCATGAGGCAGATTTCTACAATTAAAGTAGAAATATTGCTGCTCATCACCTCGTTATGAAAATATTTCACCCTTTTCTGTTCATTAGGTTTCAAAAATCATGTAAATATATGAACTATATTGAGTGTCTTAATCTATAGGCTTGTACTTTTTGACCGGTGGAAAATTTGGTTTGTTAAGGCTTGCTTATAAAACATCCATTCTTTGCAGACTATTGTAAGTGTATTACTCTTATTGTCTAATACAGGGTCTCACAGCCTCTGGTTGGATGCCTCAAGCTATTATTATGTCGTTGGTACTTGGAACATGTACAAATACTATTATCATGGCATTAGCACTTACTTTGGAACAGTCTGCTATTTAATTAGTGATGGATGCCATCTGGGGATGGTCCGGTGAAGGTCCACAATCTAATTATAAGAAAAAGAAAAGACTATATGCTAGAGCAGCGAGCAACCCTGGAACAAGAATGGGAAAAGGAGTAAATACTCGAAATGGAAAGGTTAAAGAGTACCAGTCCTCCAATGGTGCACCCAATAAAAAAAAGCTTGAATCACTCTAAATTTTGGTTTTTGGGATGAACTAGACAATCATGGGATTGAACGACAACATGAAAAGCCCCTTAATCAGGGTCTGGCTGAACCAAAACAATGGACTGATGGTAAAATGAGAGAGAGAATCGGAAGGAGAGGAACTCCATTTGTATTGAAACTGCTAATTGCTTTTTCTCATTCTTGGGATCCTAAACTAAGCTACTGTGAATTTGTAATGGATTTCGTGTGTTGAATCCCTTTGTAAGCCAAACACCCTACTGTTTGGCAACAAGAAATCTTTTGTTTGGTCCTTGTTGTTTTTCTCTAAGCTAGACTTGGAACCCAGATGATATAGTCGTACAGATTAAATATACTTTAGAGCTTGCGTTCATTCTTACTCATTTCGAGCTCACTCTTGTCCTAAAGTAATGCCAGACAAAAAGGTACCGCGATAGACCTTGATTTCTTTGTTTTACTTTTGTTTCAGAAGGATATATCGTTCATTACTTCTAGCACTTGGGAAATGATATGTATGAAGATATCTAAATAGTCTTAAGCAATACATGAAGTGAATTTTTATTTTGGATTAAAGTTAACGGTTGACAAAGGTAATTTAGTGCTTAATTATGATAATCCGTCATTGCTATTCTGGTAAGAGACGTGATAATTAAAGAGAGAGTTATATTTAAGTTATTCACAGACTTTGTCAAACTAATAACTCTCATATTATCATTTTTCACATTTTTGTTTTACTGAAAATTGTCATATTTATCTTTCAATATTATTAATTACTAGGTAAACAGCCCGCGATTCGCCCGGTGGCAAACACCCTTAATTAGCTTACATGTTATTTAATATGTTATGTCGTTTATAAAATTATTAATTTGAAATGTTATTTAATATGTTATGTCATTTATAAAATTATTCAAAATTATTTTTTGAATAATTTTTGGGGCTTCTGTGTTCTCGTCTGCGTGGAGGATGGATAATCCTTTTCTTGTTGTTACTCAAGATATGCAACATATAATTGTCCATGGGTGAATAAATGTAATGGAGGATACAGTCCCACCCGATGAAGAGTTTGTCCTTGGCTCTTCTTGATTGTTATTGCGTAACATGGTGCTTCATGGACATTTTCTTTTCTTTAGAAATAAAGTTAAACATTATAAAGCATCATACCTTGATAGAGCATAGGGATCTTGGACAACATAATGGACAACTTCTAAGGCAGTATCGGGCATTTTTGGAATTAATTGGATTGGTCCTTAATCTGGGCTAAGAGATAAACTGCAATATACATAATGCAATAACAGGAAAGACATGAATGTATTCCAAGTATACATAGAGTTAAAAGCATCCACGCATACACACAAAGAAAGTTTTAAAATTGAAGTCTCAACCGTGCAACTCTGTACATTTTTTTGCGTATTAAACAAAAAAATGAAGGGGTATAGAATACAATTTTAACCATACATTAATCTTTTAGTGTCCAGGCTGATCTCAATGGTTATTTTAATTTTAGATTCATGGTAAAGCTGTATAAACTAGCAGAACTGGATAGTGCATAGTAGGGATTTGAGGCGAAATCACACACAACTTCTGAGGGAGTAGAGAACTATTGAAATTAATTGTACATGTGTAAAAGTTTGTTTAATCGGGGAACTACATTAAACAAAGGTGAATATAATGCAACAAAATGGAGTACATGTAGTTTTACTTTAACATGATAATCATAAAGTTCAAAGCCTCTAGCTCTATTGTTTCACAACAACATTGGGGCTTCCAATGTGAATTCAAAGTAGGAGTTCTGAGTTATTTGTTGTTGCGGTAGTTTGTATAAAGGTAAGAAGGAGATGGCGAAAGCAATAATCTGGGCAAGCAACCAGAAGGAAAAAACAGTATCGTTAAAGGTATATTGGGATCTAAGATGTTGAAAAATTATTGGGAGGGGTGGAACATGAAAAAGTGAGAGTGTTGTGTAAAAGCTTCAAAAGAAAAATTATTGAATTGGAAAGAGTGTGACTTATATTAGAAAGGAAAGAGTGTCATGTAAAAGTAGTGGTGCGACATTGTTTTATTAATTTTAAAAACACATATAAGACGTTCAATAGGAAGATGGTAGAGGTCGGAGTAAAGGGTAATCAGTCACTTTCATGGTAGAGTAGTAAGACAAAGTGTATGCAAGTGGGAATACAGGTTACCTGAATGATCCTTAGTGAATGTGGCAGGCCCGGTGGAGTATCCTTGGTAAATTCTATTTTTTTCGTGAATCTCCTTCCTCAAATAGAAGATTGCATTTGTGAATTCTATTTTTTTTTCACGACTCTCCATCCTTATCCTCATCTTCATCTCAATCTCCATGTGCATCGACTGTAATTGGGTCAGCAATTTAAAGAGCGAGGTTTTGTTGAAGGATAATTATAAACGACATTAAAAGTAGTAATACAAAAAGAGACTTGTTCTTGAAGGTTATTTATATACGACAGAGATCACTACCCATTATTGATTTTCTTAATCCCGATTTAAGTTTATTTGTAACATGTCTTCTATATTCGTCGGTGGAACATGAATTTAAGGGATGGAGACGTGGAAAACGGTGAGATTGTGAAGAGATTGGGATATTTAGTAGGAATTTGTAGTGGGGTTTGTTTATGGCTTCAAATAAATGGCACCAAAATTCTCGATAGCAATATAATAGATTGATAAAGTGAAATACCTGGAGAGTCTAGAAAAATTTCCAGATTATGTTGAACGACTTTATATTAGGGGCAAGAAAATTTGGTAGGCCGTGAAGTCGTGGGAACGCAGCGTATTGCACATCTTCAACAACATGGAACAAGAACTGAGAATTTGATGTACGAATTTGTACGGTCCTTTTACACAAGACGTACGATGCTTAAAAGGAATTCATAAAGGCATCTGTTGACACCATTTCTGTTTTGAGTTTTGATCCGAATGGATAGTGTTATTTATGTGGAAATATAGATCGGGTAAATAAGAAAATGTTTTAAGTGTTTCTGGCTCTGTGCAGAATATGCTTTAGGTTTGAGACACTTTACTGGAGGTTGGTGAGTCAGATGCAGCGGTAATTTACCTTTAATGGGTCATTGGGAATTAAGGCACATGGAGTGAGAGTGAGGGGGTAAATAACAATGTAAGGCTTAATTTGAATAGTGTAGGTTAAGAGCACAATGCTTGGGTCGCGAATTGGCGGCAGTGATCACTGTGTTGAAGGCAACATGGGAGAAAGATAACATCTATTAAAAGTAATGGGAAGTTGTTCGCTGGAAGGAGGAGTTACAGCAAGTGAAGGAGGAAGATTTTTTGGAGGCATAATTCCTAAGAGGAAGGTGGAAAGTATACGACTGAATGTAAGGGAAGGCTATTTGTTGGAATAAAATTTTTAAAAAGAATTTTGGCTTGTGCTAACGTCAAGTCACTGGGCTGGGGTTGTCCTATCCCTACTCTTTACTATTTTATAAAAAATTCATAAAACAAAAGTCATCCATATACATAAGTTTCGTCCCAATACATTAGGTGTGATACATTGCGATAGTTGGCATTTGCATTTAATAAGGAAAATAAACATAAAATTTACTTAAATTCTTACGATCCACAAATTTTAAAAGTCAAATTTCCGTCATCTCCACCGAGTCTGCATTTCTGCCGTAATAGTTAAAAATTCAAATTACACTAGAAAATTGGTTGATAGAATATGAATGCATTGATTTTGTTGAGATATTCATGAATTTGAGTAAGCGAGGTGAGTCATGAAGGTTACCAATGTGATGGAATTGTTGTTGGACAACTGATTTAATTTATGAATCTTAAAGCAACCATTTTAGCCAAGTTGGAGATCAATTAGATTAGGAAAAACTTGGAAATCAGATACATCGTAGAAGGTAACTTACCTCTATTGAAAATTAAGAACGATATGGGAGTAAACTCTATTTGGAGGTGAAAAAAATGAGTCCAGATTTGAAATATATGCCTTATGTGTTGATACTATAGAGAAGAATGGTGGAGAGATACATAACTTTGATGCTACATCCGGAGGAATTAAATGTATCGATGTTACAAAAATGGCAACCTAAGATCTTGCTTTGGTTAAATCAAGAACTTGTGATTCATATTATATTTTAGAATAAGAATTCACAAATTACATAAGTGAATCAAAGAACACAGAGGTGAAGTCAAGACATTTGTATAAGGATAAAGCAACGCTCATAGCTGTAATCATATATCATATATCATATCATCGTAAGCTCCTAACTTAAAAGTTGACCATTCCGCCGTTATTTAATACCTAAACTAAGTTAAATATTAATATATAATTAATCTAAAATTAAATAATAAATTTATTTAAATTCATGCATCTAGACACAATGGTTCGAATTCTTTGTTGAATTACCATATTACCTTCACACTAAATTAAAATATTATTAAATATCTAGTTATTCAAATATTAAGTAATAATTATATTATATTATACTAAACACTGAAAATAAGGTGTAAAGTCAAACTTTAAAGAGAAAAATATTTCATAGAAAAACGTTAGATATTATTTCATAGAAAGTTGTTAGGAATTACTTTATATATATACCTGCACCCTGGACGTGGATTTCTGGCCCCCAAGCAAACCGTTGAAGTGGCTTTCTAAACTAAACTTAAACAAGAATTAAGCATATTTAATAACAAATACTTCATAAATTAATCTGGCCAAAATGGCACTTGAGTCATAAAAAGTAAATTAACTCCAATCTGAACTACTAACAATCTATGAAGCATCTGAAATGACTAGAGAGGGATGTTGGGACAGACCCCACAATATCCTAAGGGACTAAGCTAGAGAAGAAATATAAGGGATGTCCTCCGGATGCAACGAGGCTCACCAAGTGACTGTGGAGTGCTAACGGAATCAACGGTGCGCTGCTTGCTGATCCTGGTTACCTCCTTCTGCATCATGAAGGCCAACTGACATCAAAACATTGAATGTACGAGTATGCGATTTGGAAATCTAAACAACACTTAATCTTGAAAAGGAGTAAGAAAGAACAGTTATCTTGGCTCTGCTCAACTCATGATCTACTTAATCTTTTTCTAAATACACAGTTTAAAAGTGATTGCAATATAAAGAAATACTGACTAAAAGCATGTTGTAAACTCTGAATGTATACAAGTATACAAATAATATCTGAGATGTATGTAGAAATACAAATAACTGATGTATACGAAAATACAATACTTCTATGGGAGATTCTCTAATAGACAACCATCACTTAAGAGCTATAGTGATGATACAACGTTATCCGGCGCAGGCTACCCAACCATCCTAACTTTGCCTGAGTATAGGACCTGAACTGCCTAATGGATCCACTAGTAAACTATTAAAAGGGTTCAGCTAAAAAGTATGACCCTTTTCTACCAATGATGGCTACATGGTTTACATGGAGACTTGAGTGAATCTAAACTCGTATCCCTACATCGGTGCTCAATACTACTCACAATATATATATATATATATATATATATATATATATATATATATATATATATACTGGCTCTTATGTTTTTTAATACATACTGATTATGTCGTTTGAGATAAGTTATTAAAACTTAGCTTTAAAAAAGATCTCTTGGAAATTATAGTTTCCTCTTTCTTCTATTAAAACTATACATAGGCTCTGTGGAAGTCTAGCTTCCTTTCTTTCTCAAAAGTCTGAAAACATTTTAGTGTAAGCTCTGAGGGACTACTTAGTTCCCTTTTAACTCTTGAGAACTGAACTCACTTGATACTCTTTGCTTACTTGAAACTTAATTCTTAGGGAATACTTAGTTCCCTTATAGCTTTTAAGAATTTAACTCAACTCTTTATTCTTCTTGACTTGAAACTTGAGTCCTAAACAATTAAAAATGTTTAAATAATACTCTTGAAAACCACTAATAACTTAACTTTAAATTACTTCTTAACTTTACACTTGACTCTAAACTATTTTGACATTGATCTTAACTTTTCTTGAATGGATTACGGGTCCAAGGTTTCAGTTTGAGTTCCTGGATGATTTCTAGGTATTTAGAGATCATTTGAAGTGAGTAGAATTTATTGGAGGATGTTAATGTACCTTGGAAGGACCTTAAAGGGATAAACTACAAAAACTGGACAAAAAATATCAGGTCGGGCGTACTGGTGGCACGCCGCGCCAGCCTAAGTTGACTTAGGTCTCATTCTGGTGCACCAGTGGCGCGCCGCGCAAGACCTTGTTGACTGAGTCCAATTTCTGGTTCACTGCAGGCGCGCCTGCCCCTACCCACGTGTGACAGAAAAAATATTCAACTCGTTTATCATCTCTAAACTCTCCAAAACTTCTTAGATCTTTCACTAAATTATTGGGACCATTGGTACTATCAATAACTATTGAATTCAACTCAAAATAACTCGAATTAACAAGTATCTAATCAACAATGACAGCCAACAATCCAATCAACAAGAAATCAAACGTTCTTTCAAGAACTTAACTCCTAACATGAATTAAATCCTCAATTTCGTTGAACTGAAACAAATTGATGTGTGGTGAAGTAACCCAACACAAAAGATCCCACATACCTCAAAGGGATCACCCCCACGAAATTGACGCAACGAATTCTTCGCGTTCTTGCGTCTTCTTCTCCCTTCTCCTCTTTTCTCCTTTCTTTCAAAGCCCTAACTTATTTTCTGATTGTTAAAACTGATTGGGATCAGCTTAGACCCCAACTTATTACCCTTAAAACGAAACTAATAATTGATTTAGGAAAAGACCATAACACCCTTAACAAATCCGGATTTGGGATTTCCTTAGCCCAACTTTTGGAAGTTATATCTCCCACATATGACCTCAAACTTTTGCAAACTTGGCATCGTTGGAAAGATATTCAGACGAGCTTTCCATCCATATAAATAAATCAATCAAAATCTTCCTGATCTGGAAGCTATGGTTGTTTGAAAATGACCAAAATTTACTTTTGAAATCTGAAAATTTTTCCAGATTTCCTTACTTATTTCCAAATTTGATTAATAGCTTAAACTTAGTTAATTCTATATATGAGATGTTACAATATCTCCCGCTTGGGAACATTCATCCTCAATGAGAATTCTTTCACTAAGCTAAGGGTAGTAACTTCATTTCAGCACTCACAAACAAAATCAAGTAATAACATGCTTATACACAATCTTATAAAGTGCTAAGAAGAGAATTTAATACCTTGATCTACATTCTCTCCGAATTCAAAGAGATGTGGATATCTTTTCTTCATATCCTGCTCAGCTTCCCAAGTCGCTTCTTCGACAAATTGGTTCCTTCAAAGGACCTTGACTGAACCAACTTCCTTTGTCCTCAACTTACAAACTTTATGTCCAAAATCTGCATTGGAATTTCTTCATAGGATAGGTTATCCTTCATCCCAACATTCTATATTGGTATTACCAATGAAGGATCACCCAAGCACTTCTTCAACATAGAAATATGGAATGCCGGATGAACAACTGCTAACTCTTGGGGTAGCTCCAATTCATAAGCCACATTTATCACTTTCTTGGAGATTCTATAAGGTCCAATATACCGGGGACTAAGTTTCCCCTTTTTACCTAACCTCATAAAATATTTCATAAGTGAAATCTTCAGATACACCCAATCATCTACCTCAAACTCCAATGGACTCCTCCTAACGTATGTGTAGGACTTTCGGCTACTTTGTGCTATCTTCAACCTTTCTTGAATAACTTTCACCTTGTCCATAGCTTGGTGAACCAAATCTTGTCCTATCAACCTTGCTTTGCAAACTTCGAACCACCCAATAGGAGATATGCACCTTCTCCCATAAAGAGCTTCATATGGAGTCATTTGGATGCTCGAATGATAACTATTATTGTAATCGAACTCAGTGAGAGGTAGGTGATTATCCCAATTTCCATTGAAGATGATCACACAAGCTCTCAATATATCTTCTAAGGTTTAAATAGTATGTTCCTCTTGTCTATCTGTCTGAGGATGAAAATCAGTGCTCAAATTCACCTTTGAACCCAAACCTTTCTGGAAGGATTTCCAGAACTGTGCAATACACTGTGCACCACTATCTGAAATAATGGAGACCAAAACCCTATGATGTCTTACCACTTCTTGAATATACAACTTTGCATAATCATCCGGCAATTAAGTAGTCCTTACCGGCAAGAAATGGGTTCACTTTGTCTACTTCTTTTAAACAGTACTTATGTTTAAATGAATTAAATTTGTTAATTAGATAAAGCGTTTTTATTTTTTAAAAAAATCAATAGTCAAAGTGTTTATCCTTGATTCTTTATTATTTCTCTATAATTAATGTGGTTAAATGAATTAAAACTTTTTTATTATTTCTCTATGATTAGTGTAATTAAATGCATTGAATTATTAGTAAAAACAATTAATCTTTCCTCTTCCTCATGTCTAAGATCACTAACTTCTTAAAATTAACTTAAATAACTCTTCACCTTTTCATCTTATCCTATAAATCTTTAGCTCTATATAAGAATCATGGAAAAGTAAATGTTCTTTACCAATTGCCTCCTGTTGATGTGACTCATTAGTCTATTTTCAGGTATCTTTTTTTGTTTTGAAATATTAATATTTGTTCTGATCCTAATTAGAATGATATTTCGTATCATAGTTTTATATTTACCATTTTAGATGTTTTTTTTAAACTGTTTATAAATACCTGAATTTTTGTGGAACAATTATAATACTCTTAGTATGTCATATTTTACTCATTCTTGTGTTTACTTATCTTTTCCTATTTCATTTTAGTTTTTAATTGATAAACTTAATTTCTTTTCAGGTTATTGTCATTGACCGCATATATAAATATATATATATATATATATATATATATATATATATATTAGTTAATTCAATTCAATGTGGTGGGTTTGTTCAAATATTCCACAATTATTCAACCTTTAGAATTTCTTTTTAGTATTTTAGATTTGTAAAAAAATTTGTTAATAAATATAAATTTTAACTAATAGTATTTAGGAAGTCCAAGTTACCAACATATCTATGTGGTCAAGAAAATCATTTAACTTTTTCTTGCTCTTTTTGGATTTTCAATTATTTTAAATTTTATATGCTATTTAAGAGTTAAGCACTTGGATCATTATTAAAACTTTTGAATTTTGATTGGTTACAGGAGAAGAGGTATCATCAAGAACTGTACTCCTTATGTATATATATTTAGTAGAAATTGTTATAATTTATGTTTTAAGAAGGATATGAATATTGCATTTGTACTTATCTTTTTAATTTTTTTGTATTCTTTACCGATTTATACTTCTTTAATTTAATTTTCTATGAAATTATTAATGTTATAAGTCTTTTATTATTAGTGCTAAAATTACTAATTTATGACCTTTATATTCGTTTTGAAATGTACTTTTATAATATTTTCTTTCTTTTATCATTTTCTTACTGATATGGGAGTGTCAACACAGAAATTGTATGAGTTTGATCCAATGCAATTTCAAGGACCTCAAAAAGCTTGGTATTCTGCAACATTGTTCGAACACGTTTCACCTAGAACAAATGAGAATGGTAAAATTATTTGTTCTGGAGATATCAACACCACTCCTTACCCTGCTCCATCTCGGTGTGGTGATCCATTAAAGAACATTGTCCATGTCGACATCTCTTCAGTAAAAAAAGCATATTCATCAGGGAACCCATCTGAAGTTTCCCATTTTCCAAAAAGAGAGTGATCAACAAGGAAATTAGAAAGTGTTACTACCCACTAGGCCTATCTATTTGAAATCGATATAGAAAGTCCATCTGGTTGTCGAGCAAAAAGTTTTTTTTTTAAAAATGATTGACATCACTGCAAGCAAATTATTGACGGTGGCCCTGTTCAAATATGACAACAAGAAACAACTACTCTTGAAGTCTCAACAATGAATTCATGAAGACTCCAACTCTAGTTGTCAAATTCGGCAAGCCTAGACGTAGAGAAGTCTCAAAAAAATGAATTCACATTAATGAAGACATAAACTCTCATCGTCAAATTTGGCAAGCCAACACATTGACAAGTCTCAAAAAAAAAAAAAGGAAAACACATTCATGACTACTTCAAGTCTTGTCGCCAAACTTCGACAAGCCTCCACGTTCACAAGTCTCAAAGTAAGGGGCATTTGTGGACACATAAATTGTATTGGATCAAATTTATATAAAATTTGAATTAAATCCCTGTTCATTTAGGTTGAATAATTAATTTAGTATTTAAAAATGAATAAGTCCATCTTATTAAATTCAAATCAAAGATCCATTTCACCTTGAAGCCCAAACCCATGCCACGTGTCACAATTACTAGGCATCCGAAATTAACAAGGTGACGCCACATGTCCAAATGAGGTTGTAGTCCCTGTCAAATACAAGAATGAATCACAATGCGCCAAGTGCCAAATGACATCCTCTGGCACATCCTATTCAACCTTGTCCACCCCCTACAACTATAAATAGGGGATGTACATGACATTCTAGGGGAATCAAGAAAACTCTTCAAAAAGCATTCAGCAAATTGGAGAAAGCTACAACATCACATCTCTTCCAAGGAGTGGTCAACTGAGTTCTTGCCGGAGATCGACTTGAAACGACGAAGCACTTTCTGACATAGGAGAGAGAATCAAGAGAACAATGGAATTGTACTCACAACGTTTCATTAATAAAAATCATATTTTTCTTTTATTTATTTTGCTTACAGTCGATAATCGCGCCTTACGAAAATTTGTTAGGGAGCCTATTGAAATATTATTAAGGATAAGTCATATAGATATATTAATATTATTAGAGGTTGTAGTTTCTTCATTAGTTTTCCATATTTTTCGCTTGATGGTCAATGTACTATTCGATTACTATGAATTTTACTGAATAAATAAAATATAAATTGATAAAACTAATATTTTTAATTTCAACACTTTATTTATAATAATTAAACTTTATATAATTGTATGGGACAAACGTGCAACGCATGTTCCCAAGAACTAGTATATATATAAAAGAAAACCTAAGTGACTCCACCACCATCCAGAAAACCCTTTTAATTTAATATATTTAAAAAAATACCCTTCCCTTGAAGAACCCCTACATTAAAGGACATTTCAACCCAAAGAACTCAAACACTCTAGCGTTGTCTCAGCCCCAACAATCACACCGTCTCAACAGCGACAAAACTTTTATGTGGAGCGACACTTTTTAACAATTGGAAAAAAAACCAGTATTTACTCCCCTTTCTACAAGGTACAACATCGTTCATATTCAGTTTATACAACATTGTGCATTTGCTTATTTCAAACTTTCTTGCACATTACTTCTAATAGGGAACTTTGATGAACACGGTAATCTGGAAGAATCAAATTAACAAGTTTCGAGAAAAGTTAAGCAAAGGTTATGCAATCATTATCAGAAACTTCAAAGTTTCAGATATAACTGGTGAATACATATTAGTGTAGTCAAACTTTTAAATAAAGTTCTTGCATATAATTGTCATCCAACAACTACAGGATGATATTGCTCGAATCCCAGTAAATGGTATCCAAGCAGTAATGATTCGCTCCAGGGTCAACAACATCATCGTCCTATCAAGCACATCCATTCCTTCCATTTATGTTACACACGGTCTCTAACGTATACAATAAATAATTTCCCTCCTTAACTTGTAGATGTGGTTGGATGCTTACTTGGAATCGGTGATCTAGAGAGTATGAGTTCGAAGTAGAAGAAACGCGACACACACAGTCTTACTAATCCGTAATATTCTTATATCATTTACATTACATTCAAATTCATTCATCCCAAAGAAGTTATATATAATTCTCTTTTAGTGAGGACATGACTACAAAGCAAGAATAATTTTGTGGGTGGATCAGGGTAAAGTATTTTACCCTTACGTATATCCCATCCACTTGGAACCATACATTGTGATCGTTACTGCTACAACTCTAAAAGAATTCAGAGGTAACTACTTCTTCTCAACGTACTGGAAATAATTAATAGTCGCATATCTAGGACATTGACATTTAAGTTTCTTTTTTTTCTTAATAGGTGAACTGACTTTTACCACCACCGCAGCAAGCAAATTTATGTTAGTCTTAAAATGAACAAAATCACCTCGTTGCTTCATAAGTTCTCAAAGAAGTTAGTTGATGTACATACTATTGAGAGTGCAAATGCAAGTAACGATCCCATTGCAGAAGTTGTGTTTGTAAATTGGTTGACTATTGCAGAGTTATTAGATTCTAACTTGAGTACCAACATAGAAGTAAGTACTATAATAAACCCTTCACACCATAAGCATATATATATATATATATATATATATATATATATATATATATACCCTCATTTTTACATATGGTAGGTAAGAAAAAAACTAACATTGTAGCCACAACTTACATTCAAAGGAACTCTAATGATGTTTTATGCATACATAGGTTTAAGATACACATTAAGGTCAAGTACAATGGTGGGAAGACTGCTTTGGTCCGGTTTGATGGGGTTACGGAGAAACTTCTTGATACTTTTGCTCACAAGTTGGTTAAAAGATTTCCCTAAGTGAGACTGATGTACCGTCCCATATTTGCAGTCTATGCAGGATGGACTTGGTCTTCAAACTAAAATTGAGAAATTTAAATGTGAAAGAGGGGCCGTAAAACTATATAGTCAAAAAAGTTATGTGCCGGATGAAGAATTAGAATGCAACACCGCATAAACAAAGACAAAAATGTAAAGTGCCACAGTGTTATTAAGCTTCTAATACATATTTTATTGATAGATAAATCATTCATATTCCAGACAATCTTTTTAACATACATCATCATTAATTATTTTTACGTACAGGGAAAAGAGAAAGTGGAAGATTCAACTGAACTAATAGACTGTAATGCGGGAGGATCAAAAACAGAATACTCAAAAGAAATTCCTAATGAATGGGAGACTTCCATTTCAAACAGAAGAGTTTATTCGAGAAAGTCTAAAAAGAGAAGAAACTTATTCATAGACGATAACGAACAGATTGACGGAGACACCATATAAATGGCAAAGTAGAGCCTTTTTCTATGCTAGGGACCTTCATATTATTAGTTTGATCAAGTAGTGTCTAGTTTGTTAGTTGCGAAACTTTACATGTCCAACAATGGCTTATTGTATATCATATGTTGTTGATGTCTATTATGGTAGGGGATTCAGTTTTATCTATTGCCAAAAAAAAATCCCTTACTAAATATGTACATGTCTATAAAAGTTGTGTTGTTTATCATATGTAGATCCACATTTTTGCTCTTAAAGTTATATGCTACCTACCCCTACTCACCAGGATGTGAATAACTCATTCAAGCAACGACATTTTAAAACTCCAGAACAACAAACCTAAAATACCGCGGCATTACATAGGTGTAACTAAAAATATCAAAATTTAACACTTATTTAAGAACTACACTAAAACTACAAAAAAAAAAAAGATAGTCAACAAAATTTGCATATCATGGAGTAGCGCGAAGCGCGGGCAATTTTCCTTGTGAAGAAATATAAAATAAAGCACAATTTAAATTTTAACGTAAAGATATCTGATAGAAAAAAGTTTGAGAGTATTTGATTTTCTATTTCTAGTCTTTTATGTTACATTATTATTATTAACAAATGTAACATGGTGATAATTGTTTTTGTTTTTGATGATTAGTTGATATTGATGTGATATTCATGATATAGATTAGTTCTAAATTCTTAATAGCGTAAATTTAATTTTGTATTTGGTATCTCTATAGATTATTTAGCTGTATGATATGAATCATTATGAGTGAATGTGTATCTACATGTTAAGCATGAAAAGGTAGTAAATAAATGTAATGGATTATAAGTGATACATACAAAAAATGAGTAGGAAATGATATATGATACGTTTTGTATCTCTAATGTGAGGGTATTACATAACTTTTATAACATATATCAGACTAGTGATATGAATATGATACGCAACAATGTAATATTTAAGATGTATCAAATAGTTGTACTGATCATTGATATGGATGATTCATTAATATATATCATTCTTGAGATATTGTGAATCATTGTAGCATCATATATTTCATTGTGTTTGGTGTATGCATTAATATGATCAAAACAATTGTACAATTATGTGTCAGTGTGCTTTTCGAATTATTGTGGCTAGAGTGTGAAGGCTTTGTGAAGGAAAAAATAAGACAAAGTGAGATACTTCAATAGTGAAAATATGTATCCATTGCAGATAATGTACTAACCAAACACCAAGAAATAATTGGGTTTGTCAGTGGTGTGACTGTTCCTAAATTGGTCTACCATAAGAGAATTCATACTCCGAAAGATGTAATTCTGGATGTTAGAGAATTCTATGGGGATTGAGATGTCTTACTAGAAAACATGATGTGCTAATGAACGTACATTAGAAATGATAAGGGGCAAACCATCATATGGATATAGGCAGATGCCGAGATACATATGCATACTAAATGTTGTGTATCTAAAATCATATATAACGATGCAGAAGTCAGAGAAAGATGAACTCATGTATATTTTCATACCCTTGAGACCATTGATGAAGGGGTTCAGGTTCAGTAGATCGGTAGTTATTGTCGACGGTGCACATTTAATTCAAGCTTACAAAAGGACATTTGTATGAGCAATCACACTTGATGGGGAAAATATGTGTTTTTGTGATGGTGAACTTTTTTTTTTTTTTTTTTTTGTATAATAACTGATACATAGTGTTACTGTTATATCAATAAAAAAATTCATGTGTGTTGATTTGTGATTAGGTTTCATATTTTCATTGACATATGGAGTTGTAGACATAGAAAATGAATGTTCATGGACATGGTTCTTTGAACAATTCAAAGATACATTTGGCAAGCGTGAAAAAATATGTATTGTATTTGATATAAATTAAATATTATGAATAGCGTAAGCATTGTGTTTCCAATGTACCTCATTATACATGCATGTGACATCTTTGGAATAATGTTCGTACAAACTTCAAGAGGAGAAGAATCACCCTAAGTGATCTATTCTGGTCTATGGCTAAGACTCATTGAAAAGAGGATTTTGATAAATTAATGGCTAAGGTGGAAAAGGTTGATCATAGAGTTAAGGAGTACCTATAGGATGGTAGGTACTAGAAGTGGTCGAGAGTTCATTCAACTGTAAACAGAGGTAGAATGATGACTTTGAACATCGCATAATGTATCAATGACTACCTTGTTGAGGCACGCCAGTACTCTATATTAATATTTTTGAAAAAGGCTAGAAATCAATTTGGTTCTTGAAACTGTAAAAACAGAGAAATAGTCTCACATACAAAGGATACATTGAGGAGAATATTTGAGGAGGTATTGATTCTAAATGCACCTAAATGTTCAAAGATGAGAGTATGTATAAAGATACCTAACTATATATTTTATGCATTTGATATGGATCATTTGGCTGTTTGATAAACATTACTTTGAAAAAATAGAAAATAGTGGCATTTCATGTAACATATCAATAACTTTTTTAATGTTTGCAGATTGTTCCATCATCTAAATTTATTTTCTCAATTTATGAATCTTGAAGAAGATACGTTAGTTTGCCTTGGGCAAAAAGTATGCACTTGTGGAATATTTCAACTAGACGAGATACCTTGCGCACACACAATTGTTGTTTAAAAGAGCAAGAATATTACAAATATACATCCCTATTGCTCTTATTACTACAAGTTTGATGCATTAGCAAAATCCTATGAGGTTTGAATGGTTCCAATTCTGGATAAGGAGGATTTTTCGGTTCGAGACAAGGTTTTAGAATAAATTGTGCTTTCACCTAGATACAAAAGGATGCAAAGAAAAAAGTGCATATGAAAAGATAACAATAAACACAAATTATTGTGGGCAAGCCTCCCTTAAATAAATGATTAGAACTAATACAATTTAGTAAGAATAATTAATTGACAACTTCTTTGTGTTTGATAATCCGGCTCTTTCAGGGTCACCATATTACTTGCGCGATCACGTACCCTTGCATGTGCAATTGAAAGAAACATTTTTTTGTACAAAGTCTGTAATACACTCCATGATGATATTAAAAATGTGAATGGTTTAATAATACAAACCTATGACAATTAAAAGAAGTTTATTTGATTCAAGGAAGATATAATGGCTACAATCAGTTGAATCAAATCAATGATTATTTCATCAGGAAAGAAGTTAATCAACAAGGATAAAATAAAGATCTTGGAGCAATCAAGAAGGAATATAAAGATTAGCCTTAACTTTATTAATTCTTGTAAAATAAGGATCTCTACTACTTTTTTTTCAAAGATAAAAGCTCTTGGGTTTCCATATCTTAATCTAGAAGATTCAAGTCTCAACATCTCAACGCTATATAAAAGCCAGCGTCTGCTAAACAGAAGATGTACACGAGTCAAAAAAATATTGTTGGTAAGTCTTGGTATCAAAAGAAAAGAGAAAGAAAAAACGTTGAATGTAGATATAGTAACTATATTCAAAACTTGTATTTACAACAAATTTCAGAAAACTAGAAGACAACACCCTTGCAACACAAGGGAGTTGGACTGTAACGACCTGTTTAGTTGTTTTGAGCAGTAGAGTTCATTCTGGAAATAACTGTCTTAGAATTCTGAAATTGAGTGCTGAAATCGATTCTCTGAACTCTGTGATGGACCTGCAGGACGGACCGTCACAGACACGATGGACCGTCGAGGAGGTCTCGTTCCAAAACACGTAGAATTCTGAAATTGAGTGCAGAAATCGACTCTTTGAACTCTGTGACGGACCTGCAGGACGGACCGTCACCGACACGACGGACCGTCGAGGAGGTCTCGTTCCAAAACACTTCAACTCTTGAAGATTGACATGCTAAAATCGACTCTCTGAAGTTCGTGACGGAACTGCAGGACGGACCGTCACAGACACGACGGACCGTCACACGCAGCGTAACCCCACACGATGTCAGCTTCCACTAATTATTTTAATGGATGTTTGGGGCTATTATTTATGTATTTAGTGGACTAGCTTTTATAATGGAGTTAGTGGGTATTAAAGAAAGTAACTTTAGACTAATGGGGGATTACTTTTACAATAAGTATAGTCTTGCATTATTATTAGAGGAGGGAGTCTTGAATTGAGAGAGGGAAGAACTGATCAGCTGGGAAGCAGTAAGAGAAAAACGTGAAAGGGAGAGGAGAACAGGCATTTTGGACTTGGGATTGAAAGGGTTCTTAGGCAATAAGAAAGGCAAAGGCATTGGAGAGGTAGCTTGCTTGATTTTGGTTCTTCGGTGGAGGTAGGTTATGGTTTATTTCTATGTGATAGATAAACTCTAAATAGCGATTGATATGTATTGGATGATATTGTAAAGTCTCCTATTACTTGATTTTGTGGTTGTATATTATGATTGTGTGGTTTGTGTTTTGCCTAAAATATTGAGACTATTGAATTTTATTCTTGAAAACTCTCTTTTGAAGTGATGCCTTTAATAAAGAAGGCTTGGTGGAAATAAAATGGTTTGAAAACAGTTTAAATAAATTAAATACATTTTTGGATTGGAGTGTCACGTTCCGACACGGTATTTTTGGATCGGAGTGTCACGTTCCGACACGGTATTTTTGGATCGGAGTGTCACGTTCCGACACGGTATTTTTGGATCGGAGTGTCACGTTCCGACACGGTATTTTTGGATCGGAGTGTCACGTTCCGACACGGTATTTTTGGATCGGAGTGTCACGTTCCGACACGGTATATTTTGGATCGGAGTGTCACGTTCCGACACGGTATTTTGGATCGGAGTGTCACGTTCTGACACGGTATTTTTAAATGAAAAGAATCTTGAATTATATTATTTTACTCAAATTCAAAGAAACTATTTTCCCAAATGAGTATGGTGTGGAGGCATGAGTCCTCAAGGTTGTGCTTGATGTTGTGATTGATGGTGTACTTATTATGGTGTTGTTGCCAATGGTTTTTGTAATTGTTACTTGCTATCTGTTAAGTATTGTGGTTGACTGTATATTATTATTCGGTATATATTGCTTTCTATTTTGAGTTGGCCGATGATACCTACTCAGTACGTGTTCCTTGTACTGACCCCCTACTTGTATTTTCTTCTTTGTTATTTTGTGGAGTGCAGCAAGTGTGCCATCGTCTTCGACTCGCCCTCAGTTCTAGCCAGTCTTCAGCATATCAGAGTTCTGGGTGAGCTATTATTCTTAGCTCGTGCTGGATTTTCTTCTTCAAGTCTTGATGTCTTTGAATTTCGGACATGGACCATTTTCTTACTTATTTTGTTTCTCAAACATTCTTAGACTTGTAATTTGAGGATAGATGTTCTTGATGTGATGACTTCCAGATTTTGGGGATGATAAGTGTAAACTTAGAAGCTTATTTACTTAGTTACCTTAAATCAGATTTTCAGTCTTCCGCATTATTTTGTTATTTACAGTTGAACTATTGGTAAATATTGGAGTTTAGATTTGTTGGTTCGCTCACCTAGTAGGATAAGGGTGGGTGCCACTCACGAGATTGTTTTGGGTAGTGACAAAGTTGGTATCAGAGCATTAGGTTCGTCGGTCTCATCACACAAGAACGAGTTTAATAGAATCTTAAGGAATGGTAGGGGGACGCCTTTACTTTTCTTTGAGAGGCTATAAGACTTTAGGAAAATTCCTTTCTTTCTTTCTTCCTTTCGTGCTATTAATTGGATCCAATTGGTATCTGGGTGATACAAATTGGTATCTGACCATCTTCACTCTATTTCGCAGATGGTTAGAACTAGAGCAACGACTGCGCCAACACCAACCCCGGCAAGACAAGATGCATCTGAGCCAGCCACTGGGACTGTATCTAGAGGAGCAGTAGCAAGAGGCCGTGGTAGAGGTCGCAGGAGGATGCCCACTAGAGGTAGAGGACGAGCACCTGGTCCAGCTAGGAATAGGGCAGTGACTCCTCCACCAACTGATGAGGTAGTAAGAGAGGGTGAGGAAGGGGAAAATGAACAGATTCAAGATGAGGAATTACCACCCCAGCCTACCCCAGAGATGATTAATCAGGTTCTTGCTTATCTTAGCGGGTTATCTGATCAGGGCCAGACACCTTCAGTGTTTTCTGCACCAGCTCCTCCGGTTCCGGGAGTACAACATGCAGATGCTGTGGCTCCCCGTATGGAGACATCATTTGAAGTAGGCACATTCCCACGATTGACCACAGGGTCTATAATGACAGGTGATCAACATGAACTTTTTATTAAGTTCTTAAAGTTGAGACCTCCAGTCTTCAAGGGTGCTGAATCTGAGGACGCCTATGAATTTCTGGTTGATTGTCATGAGCTGCTACATAAGATGGACATAGTAGAACGATTCGGTGTTGAGTTTGTGACCTATCAGTTTCAGGGGGATTCCAAAATGTGGTGGCGGTCGTATGTTGAGTGTCAATCAGCACAGGCACCACCCATGACTTGGGCATCATTTTCTAGCCTGTTTATGGAGAAGTATATACCCCGGACTGTAAGGGATAGGAGGAGAGATGAGTTCCTAAGCCTAGAGCAAGGAAGGATGTCCGTTGCTGCTTATGAGGCCAAATTTTGTGCACTATCCAGATATGCCACTCAGCTTTGCTTCAGTCCACAAGAGCGGATTCGCCGCTTTGTGAAAGGATTGAGGTCAGAATTGCAGATCCCAGCCTTACAAGTAGCTGCTGTAGCAAAATCCTTTCAGAAAGTGGTTGATTTTGTGATAGAGGTAGAGGGGGTGAAACCAGACAACTTCACCATGATGTCAACATTTAAGAAGTTCCGTAAGGAAGGTGAGTTTAGAGGTTCTTACTCCAGAGGGCAGAGTTCAGGAGGTTACCCAGCCCGTCCTATTCAGTCTTCACTGCAGGCTTTAACTGGGGGTCCATCGCAGACCAGTCAATATTTTTCTGAGTTTGGAGGTTATCCCCAGACTTCGTCATTTTCACAGAGACCTATGCTAGACTCCAGAAATTGTTATGGATGTGGAGAGACTGGACATATTAAGAGATATTGTCCAAAACAGAGTTACAGACTCCCAATAGTTAGAGGTAGAGGTGGTCATGGTAGAGGCCGCCATTCTGGAGGACGTAATGGCCAAGGTAATGGTGGTCACCAAACCAGTAGGAGTGGCGGGCAAGTTGGAACTACTGCAGCGCAGCTTGGTAGAGGCAATGGACAGACAGGTGATAAGGCTCATTGTTATGCTTTCCCCAGGAGGTCTGAGGCAGAGACATCTGATGCTGTTATCACAGGTACTCTTTTGGTCTGTGATTGTATGGCTTCAGTATTATTTGATCCTGGATCCACTTTTTCATATGTATCTTCCTCATTTGGTGCTGGTCTTGAGTTAAGTTGTGATTTACTTGATATGCCTATTCGTGTCTCTACTCCCGTGGGTGAGTCTGTGATAGTTGAGAAGGTGTATAGGTCTTGCCTTGTGACTTTTGTGGGGAGTAACACTTACGTGGATTTGATCATTCTAGAAATGGTTGATTTTGATGTAATTCTGGGTATGACTTGGCTTTCTCCAAATTTTGCAATCTTAGATTGTAATGCTAAAACTGTGACATTGGCCAAGCCTGGGATAGACCCATTAGTGTGGGAGGGTGACTATATTTCTACCCAGTTCGTATTATCTCTTTTCTTCATGCTAAGAGAATGGTTAGTAAAGGATGTTTAGCTTTCTTGGCACACCTCAGGGATGATACTACCCAAGTACCTACAATTGAGTCGGTTTCAATAGTCTGTGAGTTTCTGGATGTGTTTCCTGCAGACCTTCCTGGTATGCCACCGGATAGGGATATCGACTTTTGCATTGATCTGGAGCCGAGTACTCGACCCATTTCTATACCCCCTTATAGAATGGCTCCAGCTGAGTTAAGGGAGAAAAAGCTTTATGCCAAATTCTCCAAGTGTGAGTTTTGGCTAGATTCAGTGTCCTTCTTGGGGCACGTGGTTTCTAAGGATGGAGTGATGGTGGATCCTTCTAAGATTGAAACAGTGAAGAATTGGGTAAGACCTACTAATGTGTCAGAAGTAAGGAGCTTTGTTGGTTTAGCCAGCTACTACCGTATTTGTCAAGGGATTCTCTTCTTTGCTTCCCAATTGACGAACTTGACTAAGCAGAATGTTCCATTTGGTATGGTCGGATGAATGTGGATGAAAGCTTTCAGAACCTCAGACCTTGCGACTACGTCACTATCCTTACCTCCAGTAGAGGGTAAGAACTTCATTGTTAGTGTGGATGCATATATTCTGTGTTGGGTGCAGTGGCTAAAATGCAAGAGAAGATGTAAATTGCTTATGCTTCGAGCATTAAAGGTGCATGAAACGTAACTAATCCGACCCATATTTGGAGTGTTGCTGCAGTAGTGTTTGCATTAAAGCAAGGGAGACACTATCTATAGGGGTCAAGTGTGGGTCTACACAGAGCATCGTAGGCTACAGTATGGTTTGTTTTACCCAGAAAGATTGATTGAGGCAGAGGAGGTGGAGGGAACTGTTGAAGGACTATGAATTACTATTCTGTATCACCCAGGAAAGGCAAATGTAGTGGCTGACGCTTTAAGTAGAAAAGCAGGTAGCATGGGTAGTTTAGCCCACTTACAAGTTTCTAGACGCCCATTGGCTAGAGAAGTCCAAAACTTGGCTAACGACCTTATGAGACTGGAAATACTAGAGAAAGGAGGATTTTTGGCCAGTGTGGAGGCAAGATCTTCTTTGCTTGACAAGATCAAGGGAAAACAATTTGATGATGAGAAGCTAAGCCGAATTCGGGATACGGTGTTGCGAGGAGAGTCTAAAGAGGCAATAATTGATGAGGAAGGTGTTTTGAGGATTAAGGGAAGGGTATGTGTGCCTCGTGTTGATGATTTGATCCACACTATCCTTACAGAGGCTCATAGTTCCAGATATTCTATACATCCTGGTGCAACCAAGATGTACCGTGACCTAAAACAACACTTTTGGTGGAGTAGAATGAAGCGCGACATTGTTGATATTGTTGCCAAATGTCCAAATCGCCAGCAAGTAAAGTATGAACACCAGAGACCTGGAGGAACACTTCAGAGAATGCCCATTCCTGAATGGAAATGGGAGAGAATTGCAATGGACTTTGTGGTTGGTCTTCCAAAAACATTGGGTAAGTTTGATTCTATTTGGGTAATTGTAGACAGATTGACTAAGTCTGCTCACTTCATTCCAGTCAAGGTGACCTATAATGCAGAGAAGTTAGCCAAAATCTATATCTCAGAGGTTGTTCGATTGCATGGGGTTCCACTTTCGATCATATCAGATAGAGGTATGCAATTTACTTCTAAGTTTTGGAGAACATTACATGCTGAGTTAGGTACTAAGTTGGATCTTAGTACTGCATTTCACCCTCAGACAGATGGACAATCTGAGCGAACGATTCAGGTATTGGAAGATATGCTTCGGACATGTGTGATAGAATTTGGTGGTCATTGGGATAACTTCTTACCCTTGGCAGAGTTCTCCTACAACAATAGCTATCACTCCAGTATTGATATGGCTCCATTCGAAGCATTGTATGGGAGAAGATGTAGGTCTCCCATTGGTTGGTTTGATGCATTTGAGGTTAGACCTTGGGGTACTGATCTTTTGAGGGATTCATTAGAGAAGGTGAAATTTATTCAAGAAAAGCTTTTAGCGGCTCAAAGTAGGCAAAAGGAATATGCATATCGAAAGGCTAGAGACTTGGAGTTCATGGAGGGTGAACAGGTCTTGCTGAAAGTCTCACCCATGAAAGGGGTGATGCGGATTGGTAAAAGAGGTAAGCTAATCCCAAGGTATATTGGACCATTTGAAGTACTTAAGCGAGTAGGAGAGGTGGCTTATGAATTAGCCTTGCCTCCAGGGCTTTCAAGAGTGCATCCGGTATTTCATGTGTCTATGTTGAAAAGATACCATGGGGATGGAAACTACATCATTCGTTGGGATTCGGTTCTGCTTGATGAGAAATTGTCTTATGAGGAGGAGCCTGTTGCCATTCTAGATAGAGAAATTGACAAGTTGAGATCAAGGGAGATTGCATCCATCAAAGTTCAATGGAAGAATCGACCAGTTGAAGAGTCCACCTGGGAGAAGGAGGCTGATATGCAAGAAAAATATCCACACCTGTTCCCAGATTCAGGTACTCGTTCTCGTCCTTGTTTTTCTTCTTTAGATCGTTCGAGGGCGAACGATGGGTAAATT
>JABWTJ010000908.1:4881-14881 GCA_016801875.1 Solanum sitiens
TCTACGTGTCGGTTCGTACAACCCATCCACTAATACTATGTGTCGGGAAACGTGACACCTCTGATCCCCTAATTCTACCAATTCATCAAAAGCCTTCTTTTTATACCAAGGCATCATCAATAACAAGGTGAATTAGGGTTTCTTCAAGATTTTGGATTCAAAGCTTCATTAGGCTTATTTTATCACAAACACATAATCACATTCATGAAAGCATAAGATTAAGCATATAGAAGGGTTTACAATACTACCAATACATATCATTCACTATTAAGAGTTTACTACAAATAGTATCAACCATAACCTACCTTCACCAAGGATCCTTGATCAAACAAGCAATCTCTCAAGCTTCTTGGTTCCTCTTGGTTGTCTCTCTCTATAGATCGTTCCTCTCTTCTCCTTGTTCTCTCTATTTTTTTTCTTCTCCCAAACTCTCTCTCTTTTCCCCAATTTAGCATCTAATTAGGTATAAAAGATGAGGAAACCACCCACTAAATAACTCAAGGTCATCTCCTTTACACCCCCAAGGATTTGAGTTTTTAACATTGACCCACTAAAATTTATAATTATAGCAAGAATAGTCCAAAACTCCCCTTTAAAACTTACCCAGAAATTTGACCCAGACTGGGATTACGCAACCTGTGACGGTCCGTCGTGCCTACGACGGTCCGTCCTGCACTTCCGTCACGACGGACAGAGAATTGCTCTCAGTACCCAATTCTCAAGAGTTGAAGTGTTCTGAAACGGAACCTCACAACGGTCCGTCATGTCTGTGACGGTCCGTCCTGCAGGTCCGTCACAGACTTCAGAGAATTGCTCTCAGTACCCAATTCTCAAGAGTTGAAGTGTTTTGAAACGGAACCTCACAACGGTCCGTCATGTCTGTGACGGTCCGTCCTGCAGGTCCGTCACAGAGTTCAGAGAGTCGATTTCAGCACTCAAATATAAGAATTTCAAGTGTTTGAAACGAGACACCCTCGACGGTCCGTCGTGCCCATGACGGTCCGTCGTTGGATACGTCTTCTCAGACAGTTTTCCAGAAATAAAATCTGCTGCTCAAAACGACTAAGCAGGTCGTTACAATATCCTTTGCTAATATTCATTTGTACTCATTAGTAACTTAAAATAAAAACAAAGTACTTATAATCACACTCGAGCTAATGTTGGTTCACATCTTTCTCAAGTCCTTTTTCAATAGTTTTTAACTAATCTAACAGACTTCTTACCCTATTATCATATCCACATTATCAAGAAACAAAACACATGTCTCTAAACTAAATTATTTACGCCTCTAAATATATATCTTTAGGCTTTGAAATCGATACGATATTATTGCTCTCTCCTCACTCTTAAGGTTGCACTCATCCCATTATTTTTTTACTTTGACTCCAGCTCTTTTAAATTCAATTTGAGTGGTATCCTACCATCTCTTAAAACATTCCATACGACCACATTATTTACCAAATTATTGGAAACTACAACCTTAGTTATTCGCTAGTCATAAATTACTACACCAAATTCGCTTAGCCATAATCATACTATATAGTTTCATCTCGAAACCATGTACGAGGAACTCTTATTACTATTATGTTCAGTCATCCCTGACTATCACTGGAAGTCATCATTTTTGTTCACATAACCCTCAACTCAGGTATACTCCTCAAATTCAAAGGACTAACACAATTTATTTTATGCATTTTATAAAAAAAATCACTGGCTTCACCCAACTATACTCAATGTGACATTCTTTATCCATAATCCTGTCATTTTGGTATTAAGTCACTCCCTTATGGATTAAGATAAAATCAACAGTCCACATAAACACTATTTCTTCCTTACAACAACACAGGAGCACCCCACGACAAAACATTAGGATGTATGAAACCTATATCATGAACCTCTTTGATTTGAGCTTTTAAGCTCGGTAAATTCTAACACCAGAAGAATGGACTCAATAGTGGGGGATTGGACCTCAATATCCCGAATATGAGCCAATTACTCTAAGAAATCTTGCCCTAATACTTTCCTTGTCTGAATAAAAGATATAATCTTAGCTAGCTTAGGCTTGTACACCCCTTCCCACTGTGATCTTTCCATACCGTGGATCTCTAGAGTTACCGTCTTGGCATCACAATTAATCCCGATATAATAAGGGGACAACCAAATCATGCCTAAGATTACACTGAGTAATTTATATGCAACATGACAAAACCAATCCAAATTTGAGAATCCTCCATAAAACAGGACAACACGATACACATGGGTGACTATGACTGACTCCTCAACTAGGTTAGAAACATGGATGAGGGAATCAAGTATATCAAAACCACATCCAATTCTAAGGTAATTAAACTAACATGTATGAATAAGTAGAATCTAGATCAACAACACAATAGTAATCCAGTCACAAAAGTTTAAGCACTTGTGATCATTACATCTTACCCTCATATGCCCAGGTTTTCCACAATTTTGACACACCTTTTAACTTTTATTTGATTGTTGAACACTGAGGTACAATTCGGGGCCAATAATTATGACTAGAAAAATAGGGAAAAACTAGTGAATTTATTCCTCCATTCGTCCCACTCTAGCGGAATAAATCATGTTGTAGCGGCACCGCTCCAACAAGAACAGTGCCGCTGTAGCGGCGCTGACGGGTCAAAAACCCAAGACAAAAAATTTCTGAGGAATTTATATCTTCTATAATTTCACAAAGCTCCCAGCTTTACTTAGTACCTTTGGAATAATCCCCATAGCTAGAACAATCAATATTTACCCCGAGTCAATCTTAACGACTCACGTTCCGCAATTTCCCTTATGTTACATTCAACACTACAACTCACTCGTTCCCATGATACACCCAGACATTTAAACGCTTATCAGTTGGTCGTAACGCACATCAAAATTTCTCTCTTACAAAGCACATCGTAATTTATCTAGCCCATTCAGCCTAATACAAGTACCACGACACTCATGTAGTTACAACTGGCACACATTCAACATTTAGACCAACACATTGTACATATCACATTCAGTTAAGCAATATTGGGAACCTAAGCATATCAAAGCATTCAAGTAATACACCATTTACATTCATAGTTAATTTACATCAACTAGAAGCACACATTTACCATTCAAAGATACAATTAATCGATAAGTCCAAATTTTTATTTAATAAGTTCGTTCCATAAACGACCATCAAACATGCCTTAAATGGTCCCTAAGGTTATACCAATGCAACCTCTCAGTTCTTATTTACTTGCTTGTGTACCTATTGGAATCAAAAGATACCAATTGGACTCAGTTCATACCACAAGCGACAATAGTAGTTAACTGATGGTAATTCGACCTTAAATAAATCTTAGAGAAAATTGATGCACCTTGCAATTGGTCAAATAGGTCGTCTATCCAAGTCGACGGATATTTGTCAGATTGGTAACCCTATTCAACTGTCAATAGTCTATATACATCCTCTCTTGCTAGCGATGGTGTTACAACTTTTGTTGCTTTAGTTCGGACGGTACATTGAAGGAGGAAGATACACTTTTATATCAACCAGATACCAATTAAATTCAAGTCATAGCACGAAGGAGAAGAAAGAAGAGAGTTTTTCCTAAAGTCTTATAGCTTCTCAAAGAAAAGTATTGACGTCATCGTACCATTTCTCAAGACTCTACTGGACTCATTTTGGTACAATTAGATCAATGAACCTAGGCTTTGATACCAACTTTTAATGACCCATACCGTCGTGATTGGCACCCACACTAACTCTATGGTGGGAGAACCACTTCTACAACTAAACCAAAAACTAAGACATTTAAAGTTACAAAAGTAGATTGAAATAATTAATTAGTTATTTAGGGACTAAAAAACTAAACAATACGGAAATAAAACCCCTAGAACCTGAAAGTCAATGTACCAAAACTCTAGAAATGACAAATCTAAGAACAAGGGGTACAACCCAGAAGCTAACAACAACTTATCAAATAGTCTAAGTCCGAAAAGAGTGGACTTAAACAAAGAGAAATCAAGGTAGTCCCAAAGAAATGCTCACCCTTAAATTTGAACGGTCACTGATTTTCTAAACAAGGTCTGTCAATAACCGCCGGAAGATGCCCTGTACTAAACAAAATTAAGAGCAAGTGAAGTATTAGTATACAACAACAGTGAACTGGTAGGATCACACGACTATCCCACTAAGTTAAACACATGTAATTAACCACAACATTATAAAATAGGCATATACCAAACATATACAATATCATCATCCTTCACATCAACGAACAATTTCACAATTTTCAACAATATAGAATTAAATCATTTAAGAGAAAGAAATAGTCTTTCAGTATCAATCATCATTATATATGAACGTAATCATGACAAGTATATACATTTCACAATTTCAACGGTCCTCTCACGGAACACAATTTAATGGTCCTCTCATGGCACCCAAACTCAATTACTTAGCTTGTTGGAACGTAGCAATCCGATCTCCAATCACACACCAAAGTCACAATAATAAGTACATCATCAATATCATACAACAAAAGGTGATTAATAGTATACAATTATTCAATTATCCTCAATTACAATTAGGGTGATCAATAATACAACATTCGCATACATACATGCATTATAATGAAGCAATTACAAAGATATATCACACCAACATGAAATCACAACAATCACCTTCCTAAAATCCAATCTAGAATCCCCTAAGTCACGTGAATCTTCCCTTTCCGGATTATTTCTGCTTTTTCTAGGTCTACAACAACTAATATGCGCAAGGATCAACAATCAAAGGTCTAACATCTAGATTATAACAAACCCAATAACCCTAGACAAACATAAGATCCTAACACCCAATTTAGGATTTTTCCCACAATAATTCTCAGATCAAAATCATTCCCCATAGATTATAAGCCATGAAAAATAGGTTTTACAGATCCAAAAATAGATTTGGGGTGCTAAATCTTACCTTTAACCTCAATAATGGTGAAAAACTATCAAGAACTTATATGGGGTCGCGTCGTTAGCCCTAAAGGTCAAAAAATACCAAATATGGTCATATAGGGTTTATTAGTGACTTTAAGTCACATCTGCACCATTACACCTGACCCATCCCGCTCCAGCGCCCTGAATCCCGCTCTAGCGGCCTCGACGGAGATAGAATATACACATTTACGAAAAGATCATTTTGGAGTTCTACTTGCCCGAATTCGATTCCGTAAAGTGGTACGGGTTCCTTATCATGTTAATTATCTACTCATGTAATAAAATTCATAATTTGATACATTATTCATTGCTACATCTTAATGCCTCCAATCTCATCCTAATCTGGACTAGGTTGGGAAATTTTAAATTACTACCAAAAAGTTTTCTGGCCCCAATTCTTTCTTCATATACTTTTTCATAACGAAGAAATAAAGTCGTTACAATTATAAAAATATTATTAAAAAAACTACAATATTTATTGATTAAGTATTTATTTTGTTTTATTAAAATGTAACATTAATAATGAGTTGTAGCAAACTTTAATTTTGTTCTAGTAATCTTTAATAAAATTTACCATGGTCAATAGAATAATTAACTTTATCATCATTTTCACGTTTCTTAAATATTTCATTAGTCCTTTTGTAATCTCGCAAAAATATATATAGTTATATCAATCATTTTTATATATAAAATATAAATTTGTATTTCAATATTTGCATTTGAAAAATGTGAAATCATGATATGAAATTCTCTAATCTTTTTGGGGAATATCTCATAATTTAAATCATAAGATGAAATCACTCGTCTAAATGCTTATTTTCATATAATGATTAAAAATTACAAGAGGAAATTCTCATGTCTAAATCCCTTCTAACTAAACAAAGTAAATTTGATGAAAATTGAACAAACTTTAATTAACATAGACGACTTGACTTAATATTATTACTCTCCTCAAACTATGTCATAGATAAATATATTAAAATATAAATTAATTTTGTGACCATTGAACCTATAATTTCTATACAAGAATAGAATGTAAAATTTTCTTCTTATGTGAAGATGCTATAAAAGTTACTAACAAGTTTGAGTTTCTCAAGAAAATCATTGCACTTGTTATTGAAATAATAAGACTTATTGAAAAACATATATATCTTTATCTTTGATTTTCTAGAACTTTAATTAATTTCATATTTTCTACTACAAAATTGATAGGCACCATAAAGTTGATTGTAGAAATGCAATAATGGCTATCCCCATATATTCTATTGCACCGTCTCATTGGTAATCTTGGAATTTTTTTCTACTGTTTTAACATACTTATTATAAGGTTTTTAGTTTTTTTTTAATTAAGAAATGTATACTAATTTTTTGATATATTCGGTAATAACTTTTTAATTTCATATTTTCTTCTAGAAAATGGATAAGTATCACAAAGTTGATCGTAAAAATGCAATAATGGCGGTTCCTCTATCTTCTATTATACCACAAACTAGTGTCTCATTGGTAAACTTTGAAAAAATCATGTACTATTTAATTTACTTATTATAAGGTATTTAATTTCGTTTATAAATAATCTAAGTCGCAACAACAATATTTAACTATATCTCAATGCAAAATAAAATAAAATAGCCTATTTGAATCCTCATTTCAGTATTTAAACTAAACTAATTGGTCCATACTGACATAAATAATAATAAAAGTAAAATAATAATATAGATTCATATGGATAATAGTAATAGTAGTAGTATTAGAAGATCCCTATCAAGTTTAACGTCTCATTTCATTTTATGATTATATCTAAGACGTCATAATTTGAATAGATAATTGAATGTTAATTTGTTCATTAATTTTGAATAAACATATTTGTATTAAGATGATGTAATAAGATCTGAATGCTAAAATATAAGACTTCTTATAAGTGTACGTCTCTCAATTTAACAATTTCCTTAGAGGTAGAATCTTTTTAATTTAGTTTTCACCAACAATATTAATTTAGATAGAATAAAATTCTAATTTAGGAAGAAATTTTCATCACACATCAAATTATTTTAGTGTATCTTAAGAGAAGCATAAACACAACACTCATTCATCTTGTTACAAAATGCATAACATTGGTAGTAATATATATATATATATATATACATATATATATATATATGTATATATATATATATATATATATATATATATATATATATATATATATATATATATATATATATATATATATATATGTATATATATATATATATATATATATATAATTTGCTTGCGTGTGCACGCCTACGTGAGTGCGTAAATATTTATCAAACAAGCAATTTTGATCTTTTTTTTTCAAAGTCTTCTCAATTACTCCACACAATTTATCATTTGGCAAAATATCTAATTAATTTTCATACTTTTGACTAGAATATGGATAAGCAGTACTGAGTTGATTGTGATGAGGATGCAGCATTAATGGACATTCCGATATCTTTTATTGCACTGGAAAAAGCAAACGATGAATTTTCACAGGTTCGCTTTGGAAAAGTTTCTCAAATGATAAGTTGTTTGTTACTGTTCCGTTGAATACGTATACAAAATCTTTTGATGAATACCTATATAAACATTTAATGATAATTGTTTTTTGAAAACAAGAAAAATGTTCTTCTATAAAGTTATTATTAGTATGAAAACAATATTTAAATATGTCATGTCAATATTAATAAGAAATCATAAGAATACTAGTGTAATTCGATGAAATGAGGTATGAGAAGAATAAAGTGTACAAAAACCTTATCAGTACCTTTGAGGTAGAGTTGTTGCTTCTGATAAACCCTCAGCTCAAAAAAATAGTCCAAAGAAGTGTGTTTGTATATAGATACATATATGATTTGTGTGTATGCGTTTGCATGAGATGTTCATATCTCTTAGTAACATAGCATTTTTGGACTGTGTTTTCACCAAATATGACACTCTATACAAGAACTTATTCATCTGACACCTGGAATTAGCAACCATGTGAGGGGCATACCTGGAGAGTTTGTTAAACTTAAGCCCATACTCTTGGACTGTCATGTTACCCTGCCTTAAGTTCATGAATCCTGGGCTTTTGCTTCTCTCAAATCTAGTGGGAAAAACCTGTTCAGAAAGGTCTCATTAAAGCAATCCTAAGTAATAGGAGCTGCATTTGTACCCCTATTCTCCATCCACTGAGTGTACCAGATATGAGCCACATCTTTCAGTTGCTATGATTCCAACTAAACCCGATCATTCCAACTAACCTGCATTAGCTCAAGGATCTTCGTGATCTCATCCATGAAATTCTGAGGATCCTCATTAGTTTGCGATCCTAAGAACTCAGTCGGATTAATCCTAACAAAGTCACGGACCCTTTCTGCTATCGATCCACCATTTTCATTCATATGAGCTTGAACCCGCTTATTGTTTTGGTTGGCGACACTCTGAGCCAACATCTGAATGGCATCCCTGAATTGAGCATTGGAGACTTCATGATCGGGGACTGGAAGAGCTGCGTTTGCATTCCTGACATTCACATTCCTAGCGTTAGCTCTATGAGGATGCATGATCTAAAACGTAGAACGTCAAGTTAGAATGGAATTAGATCATACCTTACGCATTGATAAGAGTAACAACAAAGTGAAGTTTTCCTAAAAAACTTTATAGCCTCCCTCTCATTAGATGTGGTGCACTTCACACCCATTGAAAAAAACTCAACTTAGTGCGGATTTTTAGACATCCTAGGACACTTAAACCTAGTGCTCTGATACAAAGTTTGTCACACCCCGATCTACCCCCAAGACGCAGATACGGGACCATGGACCACAAGTGATCCCAAGCTAACTCTGCTGGCATGATCATGAGCATACGAAAGAATACAAACTGATGCGGAAGCTAAATCAAAATTTATAATGAAAAGATGGGGAATACCCATATGCTAAAACTGAGATATATGAAAATAGATGAGTTTAATACAAAAAAAAAAATTAACTCAATGCTAAGGGGAAACTAACTATGTTTGAAAAATAGCCTCTAAACTGACTAGAAATGCTGGGACAGGCCCCAACTAAGTCTAGAAAAAACTGAAACTAAAGGACTAAATATTGAAGAGAAACTCATAACTATTGTCCTCAGAGAATGAGGACTTACCACTGAATCTGCTGAACAGGAGATCGAAAATTAATATAACCGTGATCTGGATGCGAAGAACCTGAACCTACATCACGAGAAGATGTTGCGCATGTATGCATCAGTACTTAAAGGTATCAAGGATGTAGGATAGAGTTAAGATGAAATAAAACATAACTGAACAAGTACAAAATCAAGTATAATAATCGAAACATGGTATCTACTAAATTCTGAGCTAACTAGATGGAATGACCAAATTTATAACATGTTGAGATTGAATACTAACTGAACGGTAATATGGTCAATGCAATAGAGTCTGACTGAACTGTGGGAGCTACTAATAACCGATAATAAAACAACATGAGCTAAATGTGGAGTTCGATGTATACGCCCTTTCGAGAGGACACAATATACCCTGCAGAGGTATAAAGGCATGCTGGCGTGATCACTGAACTGATGCCCACAGAGGGGACTTACTACCTACTTAGCTAGTAGTTCTGGGACTATTTAGGTACGCTAAACCCTAGTCCAACTCGGTATTATGCTACTCCCAATTAATTATGTGATTAAGACATTATGACTGAATTTTTGTAAATACTGGATAGCTCAAAACTGAACATGCAAACAGAAAATGTAACAACTAATATGATAATTATGCTTTAATAACTGAGGCATGTATAACTGAATAACTGAAGTATCTGACCTAGCATGTGTAATTCAAGAACTAAAGAATTACATAGCTAGGGTTCTGAAATTCATGCGATAAACTGAATAATAACTTTAAAATATGATTTGGAACATTTATCTAACTAATTTTTGATGATCTGCTTTAATTCTACAAAACTTAGGTCTTTTCATGATAAGAGAATCAAGCACTTAC
>JABWTJ010000908.1:19881-123288 GCA_016801875.1 Solanum sitiens
CTATATTGCCCATTTTATGTCGGGTCACATAATTAATCATGCTAAAACACTTGTTTGTCTTAGACTGATACATTATGATATGTTTTCTTTAATGTTGTTGATTTTGGATGAAGAACTAGAATTGAAGGGGGGGGGGGAGGGATTCTATGAGTAGAGGTTAATTATTTCTTATGTGTGTAATGACCCGCTACCGTCGTTATGGAAAAGGCAACGGGGAATAAACTTGGGCTATCTGAGTAGTAACTTAGAAATTTCTACCCTAGGACAGACTTGGATGAAATTTGAGTCAGGTAAGGTCTAAGATAATATGGTAATGAAAAAGGGATTTAATTGTTGGTTTGATCATGTGAGTCCATATCTAAGGCGTTAAGGATACTGTACGACTTTACATAATTAAATTTGGGCGAATAAAACTCAAGAAACATATCTTGATGTGAAAGGGTGGTTTTAGAACGTCTTGGTTTGAAGGTGTATTGTGAAGTGAGATTTTGGAACTCAAATTTTGAGGTTCTGTCTTCGTCCGAGCCACTAAGAAGGGATTAATGTCGCAACAGTGGGGCCGCTATAGCAGGATAGGGCCCACCCTGGCGGTCAATTCGACAATTAAATCGGGGAAACTCCAAAAATCATTATTTTACGCAAAATTTTGTTCTTGAGAGCTAGGGGACAACCCAAGACAATTATTAATAGATTTCCACAATTTCTCTAACTAAAGGTAAGATAATTACTCTCCTAATACGTATTTTTATTCCAAAAAGATAGAATCCTCATTAGTTATAATTTGGGGAGGGTTTTGGCCTTATGATTAATGGTGGTAAAAGCCCTAGTTGAATATTAGGATCATGGGTTTGAACTTAGTTTGATATATTGAAATACTATGGGTAAAGTACGCATTGTTTATGGATTCTTTCATTAATTACTTGTTTATAGACCAAGAACAAGCTGAAAGACTTTTGAAAGGGAAGTCTCAGCTGTTTTATGAGTATTGAGGCTTAATTTCGAGGTAGGTTATGGTTTGACTTCATGTTGTGTTATACATGCTTGTTCATTGATTTATTATATGCACACAGGTATGTGAATATGGAAACACAAATTGATTCATATGAAATGATAATGTGTATACAGTTACATGCCATGAACCTATTGCTTGACTGTGACTGTGTGAACTGTTGATTTTGGTGTGATTGTGACTGTTATTGTTCTTACTGGACTGGGTGTCACATTATGACACATATTGTATCGGGTGTCATGTTCCGACACATATTTTGAACCGGGTATCATGTTTCGACACATATATTGGACCCAGTGTCATGTTCTAACTCATGTATATTTGATCGGGTGGCACGTTCCGACGCATTGTACCTTTTGGTATGGGTTCCATGAAAGTCCTTGTGATTATTACACATATTATTACATGTGGTTGTTTGTAAATTTTATGTTGCCCCTATAATAATGATTGAATTATGCATTATTTATGTGTGTGTTTATTGTGTTGTAATGACTTGCTTGTATTACGCCACTTGTGTAGCTACGTGATTCTTCCAGTACACCATGATTTCTTATACTGATACTGCACTTGCTCTTTCTTTGTTTAGTACAGGGCATCTTATGGCGTTTATTTACAAACCTCATCTAGGATCTATGATCGAGACTTGATTAAAGAATGACACACTTCTTTCAGGCTCCCATGAATCCATCAATAAGTTAGTCCACTCCTTTCAGACTTAGACTATATATTTAGGTTTTTTATGTTTAGTTTTTGCGGTTTTAACCCCTCTTTATTAGACTTCTTAGTTAATAGAGTTTTGGTACAATGACTAGGGGTTAAATTTATGCAATAGTGTGTTTGTTTGAACTTCGATGTTTATGGGAACTCCATATTTAATTTAGTCGTTTGAACCTGCTTCCGTATCTCTAAATGCTTTAGTTTTCTTAAACTTGCTTAGTTGGTTGAATTAATGATTCTCCCGCCGGCGGGTTGGTGTGGGTGTCAATCATGGCGGTCTAGGTCGTGAAAAAGTTTGAATCAGAGCACTAGGTATATTTATCTCGTTGTACCAAAATGAGTCTAGTAGAGTCTAGCGAAATGGTACAGAGACGCGTTTTGTTTTTTTGGAAAGGCTACAGAAGTTCTAGAAATCGTTCTGCCTTCTTCTCTTTTTGTATTATGACTTAATTTCGATTGATATCTTGTGATACACTTTGTATCAAATCTCCTTCCCTATTGCATCCAAAGATGGTTTACATGTTATAAAACAGCGTCAGGCCCGTAGCCAGAAGATGAGTCAGCAGCCAGAGCTTATGGTCGAGGCAAGGGTAGGGGAAGAGGAAGGGTGGTACCTACCAGGGGTGGAGGCCAAACATAGAACATTCCTATGGAATAAGCCCCTCCTGCACCCCAAGAAGAGGTACATGTGTAGGTTGGGAATATACCAGCATTCCTGCATTAGACCCACTGTTATCTCAGCAGATCATGACTTTTTGAAAGGGTTGGTAGGCCCCAGAGTCCTTCACACACAACAACATGCACAACCTCTAATCAAACAACCTGTTATTGATGCGATTTCGACAGTGGATGGAGCATTAGAAAGTGATGCCTTCTTCTGTTCCCTATTAAGTCCTATGATTATTGGTACTGAGTATGAGATGTTGACTATGTTTTTGTAGTTGAAGTCACCTATTGTTGATGGTTCTTAGAGTGAGGATGCACATGAGTTCATTCTTGATTTATATGGAAGGCTTCACAGTTTGCCATTGTACACAACCATCATTGAATAGAATTCGTGATCTTTCAACTTTAAGGTAAGGCTAAGAAGTGGTGGAGGGCCTATTTAGAATGCTGATCGCATGTCTTTGCCCCACTCACTTGGATGCTATTCCATGCTCTGTCCATGGAGAAGTATGTGCCAAAGACTTTGAGGGATTATAAGAAGGATGAGTTTATGGCATTAGAGTAGTGTGGAATGATTTTAGCTACGCATGAGGAGAAGTTCCATGCCTTGTCAAGATATGCAATCCACTTGGTCACTATAGAGGAGGAGAGGATTCCGCTATTCGTCAGAAGATTAAACCTAAAGTTGCAGGTAAAATTTTAAGGAGGTGCAATACTTTATAAAGAAAGTGGAAGGAATTCGACTTGATAGGAGGTCCAAGGCTTTGGTTAAGAAGCCAAAGAGCACATGTAACTTTCATGGTTACTACTCCGGATGTTCAGGTAGGCCGACGATTACACCTCGACCAATTCAGTTAGCCCTGTCCTCTTCTACGAGTGTCTACTCGGGAACTCCACAGTAGAATTCCGTTCAGGATAGTCACAGAGGCACACTTATGTCTAGTAGCATGCCATCTTTTGACCGCAATTGTTACAATTGTAGAGAACCTTCGTAAGTGAGAAGAGATTGTCTCCGTCCGCGCATTTCTGTTCCTGTGCAATAACAAACAAGAGTAGTGGTACAAGCGGGTAGCGGTAGTAATGTCAGAGGACGTCCACAAGGTGGATGAGGATGAAATTTTCGATGTCGTAGAGGCTAGGGAAATTTTAATGCAAGTAGTTGAGTAGTGCATCCAGGCAGGTAGATTGCCCGTCAAGATGACAAGGCTCAGTTTTATGCTTGTCTATGTAGCTACTGTTTTGTTTGATCCAGGTTCTACTTGTTCAATAGTGTCAATTCAATTTTCCTTGGAATTTGATGCAGTTTGTGATGTACTTGAGGCCTCGGGGTAAATGGAAAGTGAGTGTTAGGGTGAAGTCTGAGTAGCCCAACTCACGATCCTCTATGGGGGTTTTCTTGCCTGTGTTCTTTTGCCCCAAGAGACTGGTTATTTTACTGTTGAACCGGACTGTTTAGTATCTTGTACAAAGTATGAATGTGAAATCTGAAGCATGATGCATAAATACAATGATATCCTATTCTAAAGAGAATGTTTGCATGATTAGGAATAGTGAATGTAAATGTGTTGGCTCTAAGCATGACATAGAGATACACCATTGCATCACCCTCAATCTAAACTCGAACTAGGTGTCCGATAATCTTGTAGGGTAATGAGGTGTTTAGAGAGTGTGAGAAAAGTAGCATAGTCCACGGTTGGTACCTAGCCAGAACTTGCCTGGTTAGTCCTGCAAAAGTAATCTGTATTAGTAAATTAGGAAAGGATCATAGGCCCTTGTTCAAATTAGCCAATTTTTAGCCTAGATGAAAGAAAACCAAATAAAATTAATCCCTGTTTGATCCAAATATCTTCAGCTTACAATGAACCTTTCTTTTCTACCCCAACGAACCTTTTCTGGGTATAATATGTTGGCCCTGGTCCCTCCTTGGACATGTGTACCTCAACTTATGCCAAAATCATAAGTTGAGGGTGGCTATACAGAAACAGATCTCGTCTTAGCCCTAACCCAACCTTTGGTATTGTGTACCTCAACTCATTGCAAAGCCATGAGTTGAGGGTGGCTACTATGAGTAATGGTCTGAAAAGGGGGGTTGAAAAGACTAATGTGAAAGGAAAAAGAAAAGAAATAGTGAAGAGTAAAAGTGACTCAATCAAAGTAGAAAGCAAGTGAAGAATTTGAAAATAAAAATAAAAATAAAAATAAAAATAAAAGAAGTGTTTAAAAGAAGAGTCATTTGAACAAAATGAGAAAGAAAGGAGAAAACAAGGCAAAAAAAATACAAGAAAAGGAAGAGTAGGGCATAATAGACAATGAAAGAGGAAGGATGCTTAGCCGTAATGTCAAGAAGGGCAACAAGTCACTATAATGTATCCATATGTACCATACGTGACCCGGAGCCTACGTTACAAGCCAAGAAAGTCCTATCGTGATCCTAAAAGTCTAATATGATGAACTTAAGCAGTGAAAATAAGGGCAAGCCTATGCGACAAGTACCAACTAGGTGTGAAGTTGTTTTGAGCGTGAGTGTTGACTAATGATCCTTATACCCAAATTTGAAATCACTGAGCAAAAAAGGTGGATATCTTTTGATGTGAGAACACTAGTTGCAATATTGGAAAGTTGGTGCCTTTGTGAGAGATAAAAGAGTAGATGTGTCGTCATGGTGAGTTTGTGTCATGGTCTGATCCAAATGAATACGCCTAGTGAGCCTAAGAGTGAAATCATGCATCAAAGCAATGAAAATAATTGGGATTGATAGCCATATAATTGCAAAAGCTTAAAAGAGTATACGTTTGTACAAAGGTGTTGTGGTGAGTCATAGTGCGTCGCTTGAGGACAAACAATGAATTTAAGTTGAGGGTGTTGAAAGTAACGTGAAACCACAGTAAGTTGAGCGTGTTGAGTCACTTTTCTTCTTCACTATTTCTTTTCTTTTTCCTTTCACATTAATCCTTTCAATCCCCCTTTTCACACCATTACTCATAGTAGCCACCCTTTGCCATGAGTTGAGGTACACAATACCCAAGGTTGGGTCAGGGCCAAGACGAGATCGGTTTCGGCAATAGCCACCCTCAACTTATGCTTTTGGCATAAGTTGAGGTGCACATGTCTAAGGAGGGACCAGGGCCAACACATTATACAAAGAAAATGTTTGTTGTGGTAGAAAAGAAAGGTTCATTGTAAGCTCAAGATATTTGGATCAAACAAGGATTAATTTCATTTGGTTTTCTTTCATTTAGGCTAAAAATTGGCTAATTTGAACAAGGGCCTATAATCCTTTCCTAATTGACTAACATAAATTACTTTTGCAGGACTAACCAGGCAAGTTATGGCTAGGTACCAACCGTGGACTATGCTATATTCCTCACACTCTCTTAACACCTCATTACCCTACCATATTATCGGACACCTAGTTCGAGTTTAGACTGAGGGTCATGCAATGGTGTATCTTTATGTCATGCTTAGAGTCAACACATTCACATTTACTGTGCCTAATCATGCAAGCATTCTGTTTAGAACGGGATATGATTGTATTTAGCCATTATGCTTCAGATTTCACATTCATACTTTGTACAAGATACTAAACAAGCCGGTTCAACAGTAAAATAACCAGTCTCTTGGGGCAAAAGAACACAAGCAAGAAAACCCCCAGAGAGGATCGTGAGTTGGGCTACTCAGACTTCACCCTAACATTCACTTTCCATTTACCCCCCCCCCCCCAAAAAAAAAAGCATGAAATTGTCCCCAATTCATAAAAAATATAATAATAAGGTGGTAGGTGAAGCAAACCTGAGGCGTATAGCGTCGAAAATTAACAATCAGGCGGGTCTGATTGCCCAGAACCCGCTCCATCAGTAGTGTCCGCAGCAGTGTCTGCACCCTCAGTGGTGCTCCTTTCAACATCCTCAAGTCAGGAGATAGACTCCCAGCAGCCAACTCACGAGACCTCATCTGCCGGGCCTCCTCATCTACGAAAGAGGCTCTCCTCGCGGCCTCCAACTCAGTGTGCTCCTTCTTCCTAGACCAAGCCTCATCACTCTCTCTGGGCCGGTGCCTCTTGGTACACTCACGTGGCTGAGGCGGTGGCACATCGGTGGTATGGAAAAGTGCACTAAGCACGGTATCCTCAGCAAGCTCCATAGGTGTGGCCTCAGGCTCAGGTACCCGCACATCCAGAATGGCATCTGCATCAGCCCTCAGACTCGCCACAACAGCCTGGAGAGTAGTCAAATCAATAGTAGAGGCTGGCCGTGCGAGAACTCTCAACTCGAATGCATCAAGGCACTGGTGTACTGCCAGAATCTTCCTCTCAGTCTGCTGGGCAATCTTTCTCTCGATCCCATCCTCCACCTCAGCAATGGACCTCTTAATCCAAGGCTTGATATGATGCAGCAATGTGTCCATCTGGGCCTCTAACTTCTGTAACTTAGCAATCGGGACTAGTACTGGTGATGGTGTAGATCTGGAGGAACTCAGGGCTCTGCTAGTGCCCAGGATAGACTCAACCGAGGTGGTGTCGGTAGGGTCTGATGTAGCCTGATCAGACCCTTGGGCTTGCTCAACCGTGTCCGCCAAGTTCTCACCTAGCGACTGCACCTCTACTTTGGGCCCTCTGTTGGGTGCCACCTCATTTGCCTCATCCCGGATGAGACCGATGTCCACTGTCCCAGTAGGAGTATTGAGAACATCAATGTGCCAATGGGCACTCCATCAGACCTCCAAAACTAAAAAATCAAACAGGGAAAGGGGTAAGTAGTCGAGGCCTTAAATGCCCTCTCATGGATGACTGCCAGCAGCAGCCTCGGAAAATTAACCTCAAACCCCGCAACCATAGCAGCAACCAAGACTGCTCTATCCCATGTAAGAATGTTGTCAGCGGCTGTGGGAGATAGGCAGTGGTGGACCAATAGCCAGATGAACTTGGCAGCAAATGTGAGGTTGTCCTTCTTGCTAAGGCCTCTGGGATGCAACACCCAGTCTGCACCCTCACGATCCACGGAAATGTGCTGGTCTATCCACCTCTTGGTGGTCTCTCTCACAACCTGGTCTCGCTGGAAATGACCCTCCTTAATCAGTTTCCAACGGTAGTCGAACTCGGGGGTGAGAGGGTCCCTGGTGACATCTGTATGAGCACCGTATAAGAAACGGCGAATGGTGGGCAAGGAGATATCCACCCTGCGGTCACGGACTCAAACATGGGTAAGTGGTGCCTGCTTGGAGGTATTAGACCACCTATCCACAGAAGAATGGAGAGTCGCTACGTAAGAAGCGTAGAACTCTCGCACCAACTCCTCACTATATCGTCCCATGCTCCTAGCCATCCACTCGACCTGATGGCGGGTGAAGAGATCATGTATAGCAGGGACCATGTGGAGACTCCCTGTAAGAACCCGTCTCTCGACTGTCAGAGTCCGAGTCATGACCCCCTTATCATTGAGCAGCTTAGCATCCCTGTAAACCTGGTATTGGCCTTCTATGCACCACCGGTTGGGCTGATCAGCAACCAGTGCAGGGACGTCGAGCTGGGGTGCTGGAGTAGAATCCGCACTATCGGCTTCATCAAACGAGGCAGAGTGGGCAGGTGTAGCAGGAACAGAGGCACCATGCAATCCTGAAGAGTGGACCGACTCAGACCCGGAAGCCTCCTCGGAGCCAGACGCTCCTTTAGAACTCGAGGCAGACCTAGAGGGTGTGCCGGTTAGTGTGCGTTCCTCATCAGAATAGGAGGCAGTGACTATGCCGGATGCCACCTTTTTGGGCATTCCCCGAGTGGTCCTAGCAGCACGTGTCGGTGTCTGCGTGCAAAGTGGCACGTATTTGGGGTTACGCTCATCGTCAAACGAACCAATCACCAACCGGCGTGAAGGGGTGACGGACTTCGATTGTCCTCGAGAGTAGACAATATCGGGCTTGGGGGCTATTTGTACCTGCAAAGGAGGGTTATTAGTTACAGTATAATCATTCAACACACTAGAAAGAAACAAACACCAAAGTTGGAACACAAAACACAGTGAAGTGCACAACTGCAGAACTGAACGACAGGCACTATCTATGGTCCGTCGATGGAACGACGGTCCGTCGATAGGGTCCGTCGGCAGACACCTAGTACATTTCAAAAGTTATAAGTCCACGATAGTTGCAGTTACAAACGAAGGACAAGCAGGATGGCCCGTCGATAAACCGACAGACCGTAGTCCAATTCCATCGTTGGACACTTAGAATTTTTTTTAGAAAGCTTTAGATACGAAAGTTCTATTAGAAAATCGACGAACCGTAGTCCACTTCCGTCATTGGACACATAGACAAGATTTTAGAAAGCTTTAGAGGCAAAGGTTCTGTTAGAAACGACGAACATGCAGGACGGTCCTTTGATCAACCGACGGACCATAGTCCACTTCCGTCATTCCAGAGTTAAACTAGGTCGAGGTGTGGCTATCGATGACCCCATCGACGGTCTGTCGATTAACCGACGGTTCGTAGACGGGGTCTCGTACTATCGGTCAGGGACAAATTTTTTTCTATACCCTTTTCACCCCACACATACACAAATTCAAGCACATAAATTAACAACATGTTCTATAACAATAAACACACCATTTTGTCATTCCTAGGGCTTCAATTATTCCAATTGCAATCGTAGATTCTAATAGACTAAAAAGCCCTAAGTCAGAAAACTACAAAACTAACCCATTCAGAATTCAGTTCACCCCAACCGCATACATTTGCCATCATTCTTAGGGACAAAAATCTCTCAAATTACAGTTAAATCAGGCAAGGTTGTCCCTAAGTCAAGACCCACATGCTAGCACTTCGATTTCCAAACAAATGACATGGGATTAGGGAGCAGATGAGAAGGACATACCTGTATTCTGTAGTGGAGTGACTGTGAAGGTGAACTTTGCAATGTTCAACAATAAGGCCGCCTTCGAACACCGACCAAAAATATGAAAGAAAAGGATGGGAATTTGGGGAATGAGGATTCTTGTAATGTGGAGATGATGAGAGAATATGAAATCAAAGAGGATTAAGGGTGAATTAGTGTGTGAGTGAGTGGGGAGTAGGGGAATATAGGGAGGGAAATGTTTGGGAGGAGAATTTGAAAAGGTGGGGAAGTAACTGAAGAGTTTAAAGTCATTATATAGCCGGTTGGGTCAAGTCTGATCCTTGGATCTGGGGAACTTACGTTCCCCGTCGACGGACCGTAAGTCAATCGACATTTCATCGACTGCTCCGTCGATTGTTCCCTAACTTAGACAATATTAAAAAAAAAAACTGGAATCAACGGACAACATCGACGGTCCGTCGATGGGACGACGACCCGTCGATTAGTCCGTCAATCAGTGCACCAGACAAATTTCTGCAGATTTCTGGCTATTTGGTCCCCGCACATTTAGCACCCAATAAGCCATTATTTTTGTGTTTTCTGAACACTTTTTAGACACAGACCCTAAACTACTCTCTAGCCAACAGACTTAAAAGAAATAAAAGAAACTTTACATAGGATAATAAGTAAAAATCGAAATAATGCAACTATTCCTACTAAGACAAGAAAAACCTAGTGTTGGCTAGAGGATACATATTAGGTTGCCTCCCAATCAGCGCTTGATTTAACATCGCGGCACGACGCAAGAATCTTGATTACTTAGACTTCATCAAGATGGTATGCCTCAACCACTTAACTCGCATTCTCTGCATGCCCAAGGTAGATTTTGATTCTTTGCCCATTTACCCTGAACCGTGCACCCTCCTTGTTCTCCAACTCAACCGCACCTTGAGGGAACACTTGAGTGATCAAGAATGGACCAGTCCATTTGGACTTGAGTTTGCCCGGAAACAAGTGCAACCTAGAGTTGAACAAAAGCACCAAATCCCCAACCGCAAATTTGCGCTTTTTAATCTTTTGGTCATGGTACTTCTTCATGTTTTCTTTGTAGAGGTCTGAACTTTCATACGCCTTCAAGCGAAACTCATCAAGCTCATTCAAAGGGAGATCTTGCCTTCTAGAAATACCTCCATCTCTTTAGCACCTATCACATGCCTTGGAGAACTCATGAGCATCTTGGTGGATGGTTGGCCAATAGTAGCCACATTGCAAAACTTTATGGGACGTCTGGATACCACTACGATGCCCACCCACGGGTGAGGAATGGCATCCCTCCAAAACACAAAGCATCTCAACTTCTGGTACACAACGATGAATAAGCCCATCGGCACAACTCCTGTATAAATATGGCTCATCCCAAAAGAACTTTTTCACGTCATGCATGAACTTTTTCACGTCATGCATGAACTTCTTTCTTTGATGAAAGGACAAGTCCGATGGGACGATATCACTAGCCTAAAAATTTGCAAAATCGGCGAACCATGGAATCAAGTCATGAGAAGCGACCAATACATGCTCATTAGGGAAAGTATCATCAATTTTAGCCTTTTCACCCAATTCTCGCATAGCTTCATCCTCTATTATGGACAAGTGATCGGCAACTTGATTTTCAGTCCTTTTTATATCTTTCACTTCAAAGTCAAACTCTTGCAACAGTAATACCCATCTAATAAACCCCGGTTTCGCATCCTTCTTTGCCATCAAATATCTCAAGGCAGAATGATCAGTATGCACTATAACTTTTGTGCCAAGCAAATAAGAGCGAAATTGTTTGAAAGCAAATGCTACCGCAAGGAGCTCTTGTTCAGTCATAGTATAACTTTTTTGAGATTCATTAAGGGCCTTACTGGCATAATAAATGGGGTGAAGGATTTTATCCCTTCTTTGTCCCAATACTACACCAAGAGAAACCCCACTAGCATCACACATCACCTCAAATTGTTTGCTCCAATCCGGGGAAATAATAATGGGCGCAGACACCAACTTTTCCTTCAACTCTCCAAATGCCTTCAGACAGGATTCATCAAAATAAAATTTACACTCTTTCTCAAGTAACTTGCACAGAGGATGTGCAATTTTTGAAAAATCCTTGATGAACCTCAGGTAGAAGTCCGCATGCCCAAGAAAACTCCACACACCTTTTACAGAGATGGGTGGAGGAAGTCTCTGTATCATCTCAACTTTGGTTCGATCAACCTCTATACCCTTCTCTGAGATGCGATGGCCCAATACAATACCCTATTTCACCATGAAGTGACATTTTTCCCAATTTAGCACAAGGTTGCAATCTTCACATCTTTTGAGAACTTCAGCCAAGTGACTCAAATGATCAAACGAGTCACCAACAACAGAAAAATCATCCATAAACACCTCAATGGTGTCATAGACATCATACATCTCTGAAAAGTAGTCGGAGCATTACACAACTCGAAGGGCATCCTCTTGAACGCGAAAGTTCCTAAGGACAAGTAAAGGTGGTTTTCTCTTGATCTTGCGGTGCAATAGAGATTTGGTTGTAACCCAAATAACCATTAAGAAAACAATACCACCACTTTCCAACAAGCCTATCCAACATTTGATCCATGAAGGGCATAGGAAAATGGTCCTTCTCAGTCCATGCATTCAATTTCTGGTAATCCATACACACTCTCCATCCGGTCACCGGCCTCATTGGAACAAGATCATTTTTCTCATTAGGGACCACAATCATTCCCCCTTTCTTAGGCACACACTGAACAGGGCATACCCAACTACTATCAGCGATCAAATACATGACTCCGGCATTCAACCACTTAATAATCTCCTTATTCACTACCTCTTGCATAGGTGGATTTAAATGTCTCTGGTGCTCAATACTTGGTTTATGATTGGGCATGAGTTGGATTTTGTGTGAACAAACGGGAGGAATCCCTATAATATCCGCAGTAGTCCACCCAATAGCTCTCTTGAACCTCTTAAATACTTCCACCAAACACTCTATTTGATGCGCATTCAAATCTGACGCAATAATTACCTGCAAAGTGTCACTATTTCCCAAGAAAACATACCTCAGATGAGGTGGTAGAGATTTAAGCTACAATTTTGGGCCTTTTCAATTGATGGTTTCGCGGGTGGAGACTCGCGATGCTTCATAACTAACTCCAACTTCTTTTGTTTAAAACGAATATCACCTCGATCAAATGCCGCAACATATGACCCATACTCTTCAATACCATCACTCTCAAAATTCATAATCACTGCCGCTAGTGCTCAACACCAAGACGCTCTTCTATTTGTACCTCCGTCGAACTCTCAACTCTGTAGGATATCGCAGATACCTACTGGAGCTCACCACTTTGCCTCATGTACCTACAAATATTGAAATTCGCTTCTTTATTGTTCAACCAAAACTTCATCTGCCCTTTCTCCATGTCAACCAAGGCGCGACCGGTAGCAAGGAATGACCTCCCAAGAATAATAGACACCTCAAAATCCACCTCACAATCAAGAATCACAAAATCGTTCAGAAATATGAATGACTCCACCTTCACTAACACATCGTAGAGTATCCCAATAGGCCTCTTCACTATTTGATCGGCCATCAGTAACCGCATCGCAGTGGGATTTGGGTCACCCAAACCCAACTTCTTATAAATGGAGAGAGTCATGAGATTTATGCTTACCCTAAGCATAATGCTTTAGCAAAGTGTAATAACCCGATTGTACATGGAATAGTGAAAGCACCTGGATCTTCTATCTTTTGCACAAGAGACCTTTAGCAATAGCACTACAATGTTGCATCCGATCCTCCTCCTCAAAACTAACCGATCTCTTCTTAATGACCATATCCTTCATGAACTTGGCATAACCAGGCATTTGTTCAAGAGCTTCTATCAAAGGAACATTGATGGAATGTTGTTTCAACATATTAATAAAATGCCGATATTTACCATCCTCGGTCTTTTTCACCAACCTTTGCGGGAATGGTGGTGGTGGTCTTCCAATGGGAGTCACCCTTTGGGGCATCTCTGCTTCTTTCACCGCTTTATTTACAAACTCACCACTAGCTTCTACTACCTCATCTTCTCTTCTCATCTCATCTTCTACGCAAGACGGCATAGGTGGATCAATGGTTTGCTTACCACCTCGAGTAGTGACTGCAATACAATGTCCCTCATTTTTCGGATTTTGAACAATATTGCTAGGAAGAGTATCCGGTTGTCTTGGTTTCTTAGTAGAAGACAATTGAGCCATTTGCGACTCGCGATGCTTGATTGAGATTGCATGTGCATCCACCTTGTGCCCAATATTTGCTAAATCACCTCTCAACTGTTTTGTGTGCTCATCACTAGCATCAAACCTCCTCATCATCTTCTGCAACATATCCTTACCTCGCGCCATACTACCTCCACCATCCCTAGGAGCAACTTCCCGATTTTGAGGTGGAACATAGGGCCCACTTTGATCTATTCTATTACCATAATTACCCATTTGTAGTTGTTGTCGCGGTTGAAGTTTCCATCTCAAACATAGTAACCCTCTCGGTTGTAATTACCATAGTTCGGACCTTGATTTCCTTGACCTTGGCGCCAATTCTCCTGAATGGAGCCTTGGGCGTTCGGATGGAAACCGCCCGTTTGCTCATTCACTGCGTAAGAATCTTCCTCATATAAGTAGTCATCAACTGGCGGTGGTGGTTTAGCCAAATAGTTCACTGCATTTACTTTTTACGCACCCCCGGTGACATGTTGCAACACTAACCCTAGCACAGTTCTCATTTGAGCCATCTCTTCATGAATCTCATATGCGGCTAGGTTTGTGTGTAGATTGCACCACAAAAGTGTTTCTCCCAGTATCCGATTTCCTAGTGCTCCAAGCTTTATTATTTTGCGAGATTTTCTGTAACTTCTCAGCGATCTCTGCATAAGTACACTCCCCATAGGAACCACCCGCAATGGTATCAAGAACTGCTTTATTATTATCATCTTGCCCCCGATAGAAGTATTCTTTCAATGACTCATCATCAATGCGGTGGTTTGGGACACTTCTCAAGAATGAGGTGAACCTATCCCAAGAACTGCTTACTGACTCCCCTGGTAATTCCACAAAGTTTTTCACCCTATCTTTGTGATTGAGCTTCTTAGACACCGTATAGTAACGTGCTAGGAACACATCCCTCAATTGGTTCCAAGTGTAGATCGAGTTATAGGGAAGCTCAGTAAACCATATAGCAGCCTTTCCAGTTAGTAAGAGAGAGAACACTCTTAACCCAATGATGTCCATGTCCAAGTCAGGCATCCCTACACAACTCTTACACACCCGACCTTAGTTTGGTGATGTGAGCATGTGGATCCTAAGATGGTAGCCCTGAAAACAAACCTCTAGCGGTGACCATCTACATCAAGCTACTAGTTACCACGAAAGTATGACCATGTGGTAGAGGAGGTAGGACAAGTGGCCCGTCAGAGTAAGTGATGTTAACATTTCCCCTATTGTACTTTTGAGGGCGTGAGGCAGGAGGTTGCCTCCGCAGATCACCTTCTCCAGGGTTCTCAACAATCACTTGATTAGGAGCATCAACCGGCGGAGGAAGTTGACGATTGATCTCATCACCAATATTAGAAGGATTGTGTGGATTGTTCATTCTGTGAAATGTACGGTTTAATTCTGGATCTAGTGAAAGTATTGGTTCTCCTCGACTCCGTGTACTTGGCATACACTAGAGCTAGACCTGCGAGAGACAAAAACAAAAAGAAAAAGTAAAATTAGGAAATTATTGACTAAAATTCGGTAATGTGCTTAAAGTTAATCTAAAAGCCACTTTCCCTAGCAGCGGCGCCAAAATTTGATACGCTCAAATTACACTTCTTTACAAAAGTATAAACGGTCGTATCAAGTAAAGAACCCAATTGTTAGGTTTGGGTCGATCCCACGAGGAAAATGGTTTAGACTTAGCTTTAATCTACGATTACATCTATTTAGTCAAGTCCTTTCCGAAAATAGTTAAATAAAAGGGGGGACTTGTGTAACAAAAATGTTCAATTATATCTAAGTAAACAAGTAGCAAGATTAAAACTTTGGTCTTTATCAAGTGATGAGAGAAACTATGGCGTAAGTGTCCCCATAGGTTTATAACACGATAATCCTAGCTATAACAATTCTTTCCTAGTGTCTTGCACGCAAAGTGGTAAGTTATGTATCTCTAATTCCTTGGTCTGGCAACTAGAGATTTCACCCCGTAACTTGGTCCGGCTATGTGTGTTAAATTACTAACCTTTACCTTTACCTCATATTAAGCATCATATTCAATGTATGGCTAAGTTACTACTTCGCATTAATTGAGACTAGCCTATTAGATAGTGTATACTAAATCCATGTTGATAATTCTTTTCCTATTAACTACCTCCTTGGTCCGGCAAGTAGAAATAGGCAAGTTCGAACGCGTGCACTCGTTAAAAAGAATTCTAAACGAAAGAATTATCAATACATGCAAGAACCTATTCTAGAATTGTTATTTAGCTAGTCTTACCTTGTTAATTACCCATGGTTCCCACAACCCTATTTGTGGATTTAGTTACCCATGCTTAGAATTAAATAATTCATGGTTGTTAAACAAGAATTCATGTACTTACTTTGACAAGTTTGAAGAAAATCCAGAAATACCACTTGAATTAATGAAAATATTGTAAGAATTGATTCAGTAAACTTGAAGTAATTCCCAAAATCCAAAGTTCAACTTCCAATAACAAGAGTATAAAAAATAATAAAAAGTCTAACCCCAAAAATGAGGTTTTTAACCCTATTTATAATAATAAAGTCCTAAATTAAAAGGAGTTCTAAATAAGGAAAATCTGTCCCAAAACGTGTCTTCAGTCAACGACCCAACTGACGGTCCGTCGATGGAACGACGGACCGTCGACTGCCTCCGTCGATCCACACTTAACTTTTTCTTCAGCCTTCACTTTTGCATCATTTCTATTACAATCGACGGACCAACTTCATGGTCTGTCGTGTCACTTACGGTCCCGTCAATGCCTCCGTCCTTCCATACTTAGTGATTTCTTCAAGTCGGGTACTAGGACTACTCTATGTTATAAATGACGGTTTGCCAGAACGGTCTGTCGATTAGTTGACGGACCGTCGATCCTTCCGTAGCCCCACACTTGGTCAGATTTCCTCGAGTTGCTTCCAAATGCTTGAACCTCCAGTCAACGATCACTACCTACGGACCGTTGATTGGTCGACAGACTGTCGATGGCTTCGTAGGTCATCACTTCTGCACTGATTTCAGCACAGTCTTTTGCATTTCTGTTTTGGATAGCTTTCGTGCAAACATAGATAAAAATATATTAAAATTACTACAAAAAGTCCTTAGACACACACTAATCTTAAGGAAAGTATTGAAAGTACCGTGAAACCACGGTACATCAGGCCTCCATCTATGTTTCTACCTAGTTAAAGAGTTTATCATAGTCACCCAGGTTTATCATGCTTGTTCTATTTTTTTTATGGGTTATGATACTTGGGCTGACTTGGTTATTCTGGATATTACTGACTTTTATATCTTAGGCATGACAATGTTGTCCCCTTATTATGTTGTGTTTAATTTTAATGCTAAGTTTGTGACTCTAGAGATCCTGGGTAGAAGGGGTGTACAATCCTGAGTCAACTAAGGTCATATCTTTAGTTTGTTTTCCTTGTATGCCTCCGGATAGTGATATATATTTCTTCATTGACTAAGAATCGAGCACTCACCCCATCTCCAGTGTTCCTTGTCGCATAGATACGGTAGATTAAAGAGAGCTTAAAAATAAAATCAATGAGCTTCTTGATAAAGGTAACATCTGTCCTACTACTTCCCCATGGGGTATATCAGTCTTGTTTATTAAGTAAAAGGATGGTAGTATGAGGATTTGCATAGACTACCGGTGGTTAAATAGGGTGGCCTTTCTATATAAGTATCTTTTGCCTTATATAGAGGATCTCTTTGATTAATTGTAGGGTGGACCAGTTTTCTCTAAGATTTACTTAAGGTTTGGTTACCATCAATTAATGATTAGGCTTGCAAATGTACCAAAAATGACATTCAGGACCCACTATAGACACTATGAGGTCTTAGTGATGTCGTTTGGGTTGACCAATGCCCCCACAACTTTCATGAGTTTGATGAATGGTGTGCTCAAACCCTACATTGATTCTTTTGTTATCATCTATATTTATGACATCGTGGTGTATTCTAAGTGTAAGGAAGAGCATGTTGACCATCTTCGTACCATTTTGGTTGTCCTTTGACAATAGAAGTTGTATATAATATATTCCAAGTGCCAGTTCTGGTTGAGATCAGTTGAATTTTTAGGGCATGTTGTTTCAAATGAAGGGGTAATGGTAGATCCCCAAAAGTTTTGGCTAACTTAGTTGCATAGCCCTATGAATGAAGTTAGGAGTTTTATGGGGCTTACAAGCTACTATCATCGGCATGTGAAAAATTTCTTCTATTGCCACACTTTTGACAAGGCTAACTAAAAAAGAGGTGCCTTCCAAGTTAACTAACCAATGTGAAAAGAGCTTCTAGAAACTCAAGATTCTTCTCACCATCACACTTATTCTAACACTACCAGTGGAGGATAGAGATTTCATTGTTTATTGGGATGCTTTACATTCGGTCTTAGGTGCTGTCTTGATGTAGGAATGAAATATCATGGTTTATGCATTGCTATAGTTGAAGGTGAAGGAGAGAAATTACCCAACACATGACTTATTGTTGGAAGCGGTAGTGTTTCCTCTCAAAATCTGGCGACATTACCTTTATGGTGTGAAGTGTGAGGTGTTTACTAATCATAGTAGTCTACAACATGTATTCACTCAAAAGGACCGGAATATAAGGGATCGAAGGTGGATTGAGTTACTCAAGGATTATGATGACACCATCGAGTATCATCCGGAAGAGGCTAATTTGGTGGCAGATGCACTAAGCCGGAAGATGGTAAGTATGGGTAGTATATCTTTTTAGGATGTGTCCAAGCAGTCCTTGTCCAAAGAGATTTAAACCTCGGAGTCTAAGTTCATGCAATTGGGCATCTCACAGAAAAGTAGGGTGTTATCTAGCAATGATATTAGGCCCATAGGACATCAAGGCCATGAATTTTGAGGATGAGAGTTTGAGTTAGCTCATAAAGAATACTATGTATGGTAAGGTGCAAGATCTGGCTCCTGAAGTGGGAGGGGTGCTCTGTTTTAAAGGAAACATTTATGTTTCCCGAGTGGACAAGTTCATTCTAAAGATGTTGACATAATCCCATGCTTTAAGGTAATCCATTCATTTGGGTCTGAACAAGATGTACATAGATTTGAAACGACTTTATTGGTGGCCTGACATGAAGAAAAACATTGCTCAGTTTGGTGCTAAATGTCAAAACTATCAGCAAGTAAAGTATGAGCACCTAAGGCCTGCAGGTTTGCTTCAACGAATTCTAATTTCGGAATGGATGTGGGAAATAATAGCTATGGATTTTATGGTTGGTCTTCTTTCTCGACCTGACAACACCACAAAGTCGTAAAACGACGTACTTCACCCTTAAGGGGTCTCATACAATCCCTTAGTATATTTGTAACATATGACATTAGATAATATGCAAGAAGTTAAAAAATTTAAGATATACAGTCGAAGTCATTTTCATAAATCCCAAACGGAAGTCTTTTCTAAATCATTTGTCTCAAACCATCTAATTTGACATGATTAATAGTCTTTTTCGCGCAGCCCATACAAAGTATTAAACATAAAATTAAATGACGTAAAGGCAAGTGGATGTTGACCTCAAAGCTAATAGGACTCACCAAGATCTTAAATCTTCTAAATCCTTGAAACTCTACACTCCAATAGAAACTCAAAGCTCCAATCCTAATTAGGTTAGAATGTAGGAAATATGCGTTAGTACAAAGATACTAAGTATGAAAGCTGGCACAAAATCATAAGAGCATATCAAGTTAATCAATATAATACATAAGCATAAGAGACAATAACATAGTCAAAACATAATCATCATAATAATAGCATAGTCTCCAACGTAATCTTCATATGAATATAAGTCAACATAAAACATAGTTAATGTTCATAGGAGACCCATCACGGTTATATCAAGGTCTCTACTAGACCAACAAGGTTAAACACCTCAACCCTAAGTCTTTCATATTAGTAGAGAGCTACTTCACAATCCACCTCTAAGTATACTTATGCAATGCAAGTATATCATCCCATACTACCATCCAAGCTAAGTACCTTTCTTTGGTCATTCTTGATCATATCCCACCTTCAAGTCAAGACCTAGGTTATTATGTCATCTTAAAATAGTCTATATACATGGTCTACTCTAAAGCTTCTCTATGCCATAAGGGTACAATACTTCTAAGTAACCCTAAGACACACTTGTGCAGTGTATGAAAGGCATCCCATACTACTCTTCACACTAAGAATAGAGTTGAAGTCATCCTTGTCATATTCACCCTACTTTGCCCTCATTACAAACTTCACTCTCTTACCATGGAATCTCTCAGCCTTAGTCAACTATAACTAGGAAAAGACATATCTAGTCCTATCCTATATAAAGGCTTCCCTTTAGTTACCGTAAGTAATACTTTGTGCAATGCACTCATCGAATCCCATACTACTAATCATGCTAAGTATTAAATGTAGGTCCTATTACAAGTACTTTTTTGTTGGAAACCTAGTTACTCTTTTTAACTTTAGAACCTCATGAGGTACTCTCTCTCAATCACATCATAGTTCATAGCTAAGTTGAATCTTAGGAGATATTTCTTTAAGTATGTCTAAGTTCCTTCTTCACATGGACCCTATGCGATACTATCTTAAGGGTGTCTTAGTCCATCTATACTTTTGAACACTATGGGATACCACTTTCGGTGTGTCTAAGTTCATTTGTACTCATGAAAACTATGAGTTACTTCATTGAGTAAGTCTTAGTTCATCATTGTTTGAATCTTATGAGATGCTTCTCAAGCATCTCTTAGTTCATAGTATATGGAGATCTGTACTAGGAACCTTAACTCAAATATGTGTAGGATCTCATCTTATAGGACCTAACTTTGGTAAAACCCACAGTTTACTATGTAAGAGTTTCTCCTTTAACTTGAATAGTCCTCACCTAAACTAGGTGTGGCTCTCCTTCCTTCTTCGAGTCAAGAACCTATCTTTTGTGAAACTCCATATAATAGAGAATATACACTTGGAGCCAATCATACACCCCAAGGTTTACTTCTATTTTCAAAATACACAGCCAAAATAGCAAGAACTTTACGAACGTTGAACTTTTCTACTCTTTTCTCTTGTTTTCTCTTCTTTTCTCTTCTCTAATAAAGATGTCATATTTATGAATTGCGTAAAATGAGCTAACTTAGTTAAGACCCTTAATAACTCAGTAAAAATGAAATAGTTTAATTAGGTAATGAAAATACCATAGTATTCTTAAAAATCCATCTTGACTTTCTTATCTTGAAAATCCAACATCAAATGGGCATATCTACCTCATTCAAACTCAAAATCGAGCAAACTCGGCGACGATAAAAAGGTAATTCAAATATATTTACTATGGTTCTTGTAACACACCTAAATAATCCTAATATAGGATATTTGGTTGTTTTAATTGTCCCAAATCAAATTTGGGATTCAGGTTTCACTTCATCAAAAGGTCAATTTAAGTGAGTGGTCGTTTGGTCATTAGAGGTTTATATATTTATTTAAATCAGTTTTACCTCACATTCACTCACTAAAATAAAATCCCCAAACCAAAACCCAAAAGCTCTCACCTCTCTCCACTTTCTCTCTCTACTCAACCTCCATTGGAAGAACAAGAAAGCTTAAAAAAGAAGACAAAGTCACCAATGTTCTTACTTAAATTTTGTGGAGAAAGATTCATTAAGCTAAGGATTCTTTACTCTTGTGATTCCTTTCCCCAAAAGGTCCATTCAAAGTTTATTTCTAAATCACCCATTTCCTAGGGTTTTCTTCTACAAATGGGTTTTCTTCTAAACTTGAAATTGCTAATTGATTATGACTAATTGTGATTACCCATGACTAATTAAGTGTATATTGTTGAGTAATTGATGCTAATTAATTGGAATTCCGTGTATATCATGTCCTTTCCCCAATTTTCTCAAAGTCTTGGATCTTGCTTATGAAATGATGGGAATTGCTGAATGTGTTGATCGCTAGACTTGTCTTAGCTATTCTAATTAATTTATGGACTGCATAGAGTCATGTGTTGTTGGTATTGAATCTAATTCTTGAATAATTCTTGATGAACCCTATTCCCTTAACCCTAGATTGTGGATTGGTGTTGAATTTGTTAGTGATGATACAATTAACTTAGTTCTTCTGTTGATTACTATTATATGATGTTATTAAGTACTTTGATGGATGAATATGGTTGGGTTGATGGTAAGACCTAGAGAAAGACTTTGATAGGTAATTGGTAAGACCTTGTGATCATGAATACTTATTTCAATTGTGATGTCTTGTACTTGATGATGATGGTTAGTTGAAGTATTACATGTGATTAGATTACATAGGTAATGGAATGATTAATATAATTGAAATGTCTTGACTATATGAATTGTGAGATTATGATTATTGTATGATGATATAAGGTTGATTGTGAATCACTTATGTGCCTTACTATGATATGATGATGATGGTGTGTTAATCTCATAAATGAAGGGTTGTAATGAAAGGACATTCTCATGAAATACCTAATGATCTAAATGATAAACTATACAAGGGGGTTAGTAACTTATGACCTACATTCAACTATGATTGGTCAATAAAGGCTAAAGATATTTCAAAAAGCAACTTTAGCTTATCACCGAGTGAACTAGTTATTAGAGTTGTCCCTTCCCAATGTGGGAAGGTAGGTTCACAATTGTTCTCATGAGATAGAGATTACAATGCCATGATCCATTAAGAGGATCTCAAGTATGTCTCCTAGTTCTTGAACTATGTTGCCCCCATATGAATATTAGCTAGTGGATCCACCTACAATGTTATTTTCATGTTTTATTTCTACCTTGGCAAGTATATCCATTTTTTTGGTGTAGGATTTCATGACATCGAATTCCATGTTTAGCTCACATGGTCTATGTCGGTTAAGGAAATTGTTCCCGAAAGTAAAATGAAAGTAATAAATTGAACTCTAACTAGGATGACTTAAGTGGTTCTTCTTAGTATAGGTAGGGGTATGAGACTCTGCCTATGCATTGCACTAGTTGGCCTTGAGGGAAGTCTTAGGAGGATGTTCTTATGATCTTATGACTTTAATGATATGCAAATGTTGACTTTACATGTTGATGATCCTATATGATGTTAGTTTCACTTATGAACATTTTATTGGTCTATATTGCTATATATGAAGATGACTACTCATGATGTTATGTTAAATGATGTTAGGAATTATCCATGATCTCTTTCCTTGTTTTCTTCACTATGTGGGGTTATTGGATTTCATATAGGCATTGCACTTGTAGGCTTGATGAGGGGTTGTAAGTAAGTGTCTTGTATGATGAGATGATATGAATTCTTGTACGTACATTGTTATGATGTTGGAGTTACTTTGATTATATGATCTTGATATGCTACTCTTCATGTTGATATGACTTTATGTTGATAGTATACATGTTGCCTTGACTTTATTGATGATGTTGGTCGTGTGTTGCATATGGACTTATCTTAATGAATATGTGGTTATTGGCTTGCATGTGTACTTGTGCATTAAGGCTTTTGAAAGTGTCTTAGAATGACTTTGAACAAAATATCCTTTTTAAGCATGATTTCAATTGGTTTATGTGCATATATCCATACTTAGTACAAGTGGTTGTACTAACCCATGTGTTTATATTTTCTACAAATATGTAGGTTCGGGCCATTGATATTAGACGGTCATTTGCAAGACTACTGGAATATTCTCCAAGTGTTTGGTAGGTCCTCACCATTTGAGGATGATGCCACTATCTAGGTACTTGATGTTTTTATTGTTTAAAGACATTTAGTTTCATTCTCTTTCATTTCAAGACTATTATTGTATCAGCCTATATGTGGCTTTTATTGTAATGAGGTATTAGCTATGCCCTAATGTTCTACTTATTTTAGATGGTTTAATGTGAGAGGGTATGATAGACTAAATTCTTATATGTTATGTATATTTTCTATGCGAGAAGCCTATGTAAGATTCTGTCACGCCTCGAGCTACCCCCGAGACGCGGACACAGAAACCTAGGACCAAAAGTGATCCCAAGCTAACTCTGCTGGCATGATCATGAGCATACTAAAGAATAATAAACTGTTGCGGAAGCTAAATCATACTTAAAATGAAAAGATGGGGAATACCCATATGCTAAATCTGAGATATATGAAAAATGATGAGTTTAATACAAAGAAAATATCAACTCAACGCTAAGCAGAAACTAACTATGTCTGAAATAAGCCTCTAACTGGACTAGAAATACTGGGACAAGCCCCAGCTAAATCTAGCAAAACTTTAACTAAATGAAGGAAGATTAAAATTAAACTCATGACTGTTGTCCTCGGAGAATGTGGACTCACCACTTAATCTACTGAACTGGAGATCGGAAATTGATCTATGCGTGATTTGGATGCTGAGAACTTGAACCTACATCACGAGAAGATGTAGCGCACGTAGGCGTCAGTACTTGAAGGTACTGAACATGTAGGATAGAATAAAGCTGAAATAAAACATAATTGAACAAGCACAAAAGCATGTATAATAATATGAACATGATATACTGAATTATAAGCTAACTGGATGCAATGACCAATTTATAACATGCTTAAAGTGAATACTGAATATACTAAAAAATGGTCAATGCAGAGAGTCTGACTGAACTGTAGGAGATACTAATAACCGATAATAAAACCATATGAGCTAAATATGGAGTTCGATGCATACGCCCCATCGAGAGGACCCAATATACCCTGCCAATGGTATAAAGGCATGCTGGCGTGATCACTAAACTTATTGCCCACAAAAAGGACTTAAAATCTACTTGGCTAGTAGTTCTGGGACTATGTGGATACGCTAAACCCTAGTCCAACTCGGTATTTTGCTACCCACAATGAATTTTGTAATTAACTGATTATGACTGAGTTTCTGTAAATTATGGAAAGCTCAAAACTAAACATGCAAACTGAGAATGCAATAATTAATCTGGTAATTATGCATTTATAACCGAGGCATGTATATCTGAAGTAACTGAAATATCTGACCTAGCATGTGTAATTCAAGAACTAAAGAAATACAAAGCTAGGGTTCTGAAATTCATGCGATAATCTGACTAATAATATGATAATCTGATTTGGAACGTATACTTTAACTAAATCATGAAGTTCTGTTGTAATTCTAAGAACCCTAGGTTTAATCATGAATAGAGAATCAAGAACTCACTGAAAATTAGGGACCCAATGGGTGAAAGCAACCCACTAGTGAAATCCCACATACCTGGTGATGAAATTCATTGAAAAATACTTAGATTTCGTGGCTGGAACTGCTGGAAACTTGTTGCGTTCTTAAACTAGGGTTCTTGAGCTTTTTCTCCTTTCTTGCTTCTAATTTTCTAACTTTTGATTAATGATTTTGACTTAGGTAAGTGTTAGTTATGTTTCTAGGCTTAAACTGACTAAAATATGATGATTTAGGGTCAAAATGATGTATCTTAAGGTTTAAACAAAGTGGAAAAAGACCAAAAGACCCCTGAGTAAGTTGTTGTCGGACCAAACGACGACTTGGACAGACGGTCCATCGTTCAATCGACTGTTCGTCGTTTGGTCCGTAGGTTGGGCCTGTTCGACAAGCCTTTACTAAAATGGACATAACTGCTTACTTGGAGCTCTGATTTTAGCAAGATTGGTGTCTATGGAAATATAAGTCAATTATCTATCTATTGATATGTCATGAGACACCTAATTCATTTTGTGATAAGATTTATGATCATGTAAAGTTGACCCTACTGAATTTCCCCCCTAACTGGCTGCTAGTTCTCACCTACGGTCAGACCTACGGACCGTGGGTCCACCTACGGAGCATGCTGGTCATCCGTGGTTCTTGTCAAAGATTGGGTGAATGGGGTGTTGTTCAATGGACTCAGACTACGGACCGTAGTCTGACCTACGGACCGTGGGTCAGGCTACGGACCGTCGATGGACACCGACTGTTGCACTTGTAGATTTTCTGAAAAACTGGTTTTTGGTCTGTTTTGATATGGGGTGTTACATTTCCTATGTGAGGAGTCTAAGTAAACTCCATATGTATATATAAGTAGTATGAGAGAGGTCTATGTAAACCTCAATGTATAAAAGTATTAATTTTTCCCCACATTTTAACCTATTAAATGTAATGACGCACGACGACGCCGGTTACGTTTTGGGGGGGTGCTCCCCGGTTGTGAGAAACCTAGTATCAAAGCATGAGGTTGAAATCATCTTAGGTTGGATATCTTACTAAACCACGTCTAAGTAGAGACTTGTTCATGGGTATGAAATGCATCACATTTATGAATGAGAGTCTATGTGATGCTTGGGATTCTCACTTATTGGTAATCTTGAAAGTCGTGCCTTACAGTTAAAATTCTATCTGTCACTTTTTTTCTTCTAATCCTTTTCTTGTGGATATAGGAGATGAATACACGAAGGGCGTCTGCGAGGAAAATGGAGGATAATTTGTCTAATGCGGGAGTTCCTCCCCTAGAGAACCAAGTCCCTCCACAAGTCAATCAAGTGCCTCCTCAAGACCAAGCTCCGTTCATTCCTCCACCTATGTCGGATGAAGAGATAAGGTCACATTTGTGACTTTGGCTCAATCCATGACCATCCAAGATCAAGCCATGACGGCTCAATCTAATAGGGAGGTTTGACCTCGTGTTCAACCAAATGCTAGTACTATGGCTTCCCGCTTGAGGGACTTCACAAGGATGAATCCTCCTATGTTCTATGGGTCGAAAGTGAATGAAGATCCCCAAGACTTAACTGATGAGGTCTACAAGATTCTATATGATATGGGGCTAACTTCGAATGAAAAGGCCGAACTAGATTCTTACAAACTCAAGGACATAGTTAAACATGGTAAACCTAATGGTGAGAAAATAGGGCCTTGAGAGAGCGTTCTATAACTTGGGAGGTGTTTAGAATGCCTTTCCATGATTGTTTCTTTCCTAGGGAGAAAAGGGAGGCAAAAGTTGAAGAATTCATCAACCTTCGTCAAGGAGTTATGAGTGTGCAAAAGTACTCCTTGAAGTTCACGAAATTTTACAAATATGCTCCTTCCTTGGTATCTAATCCTAGGGGTGAGACTAGTCTCTTTGTGACGAGAGTGTCAATTATCTAGTTTAAGAGTGTTGTTTGGCGATGATACATGACAATATTTATATCTCACGGTTGATGGTTCATTCTCAACAAGTCGAGGAGACTAGACTCAAGAGAAAGAATAGGTAGTTTAAAAGGGACATATCTGATGAAGAAGGTACTTCCAAGGGTATGCTTGAGATTCAAGACAAGCCTAGGTTAAAGAAGAGGGTTTCCAACCAAGTTACTTACAATTTCCCTAAGGTAAACAAGGATAGGGTGTCTAACCCTAAGTTCCAAAAGTCAAGAATTGTAAATTCACCTATAAAGAAAAGTATTTGTGCAAAGTGTGGTAAGAAGCATTGGGGTAAGTGTCTAGTTGGGACGGAGAATTGTTTTGGGTGTGGCAAGAGTGGCCATAAGGTTAGGGATTATCCAAATGTGAGGAGTAAAGATAAGGGTAGTGGTCAAGCTAAAGAAAGTGTCTTATTCCGATGCACCAAAGAGGAATCACTTTTATGCTCTCCGCTCTAGGGATGAGCAAGAAGAGACCCCGATTTGGTCATCGGTATGTTACAAGTCATCTCTATTGATGTTTATGCTTTACATGACCCCGGTGCTACTTTATCATTTGTAACTTCTCTAGTAGCTAAAAAGTTTGATGTTCTACCCGATATTTTGATTGATCTATTTTTGGTTACAACCCCGGTGGGTGACTCCGTAGTGGCTATAAGAGTCTTTAGGAGTTGTCCTATATATTTTCCCAATAGAGTTAGATGAGTGGATTTTGAAGATCTTGATATGGTTGATTTCTATGTTATTTTGGGAATGGATTGGTTGCATGATTGTTTTGCTTCCATTGATTGTCGAACAAAGGTAGTGAAGTTTAATTTTCCTAATGAACTCATCCTAGAGTTTAAGGGGGGTAATTCAATTCTTAGATGTCGTATCATTTCATGTTTAAACTCTTGTAAAATGATTTCTAAAGGGTGTGTTTACCATATTTTAAGAGTCAAAGATCTTGTGTCCGACATTCTTCCTATAAAGTCGATCCCCGTAGTGAAGAACTTTCTGGAAGTCTTTCCCGATGACTTTCCCGGAATTCCTTCCAAACGGGAAATAGACTTTGGTATTGACTTGATACCGAATACGAATCCCATTTCAATCCCTCCTTACCAAATGGATCCGGCGGAGTTGAAAGAGTTAAAGCTCCAACTCAAAGACTAATTAGATAAGGGGTTTATTCAACATAGTATTTCACTATAGGGAGCTCCGGTGTTGTTTGTTAAGAAGAAGGATGGGTACCTTAGCATGTACATTGACTATCTCAACTCAATAAAGTCACCATTAAGAACAAATATCCCCTCCCTCGGGTTGACGACTTGTTTGATCAACTCCAAGGGTCAAGCTACTTTTCTAAGATTGACTTGAGGTCGGGGTATCACCAACTTAGGGTGACAGGTGAGGATGTACCTAAAATGGCATTTCAAACTAGGTATGGTCACTATGAGTTCTTAGTAATTTCCTTGGTGTCACTATTGCCCCGGCGGCTTTTATGGACCCTATTAATAGGGTGTTTCAAAATTACCTAGATTTCTTTGTCATTGTCTTTATTGATGATATCTTGGTATATTTTGAAAAATGAGGGTGAACACATGGACTATTTGAGAGCGGTATTACAAATCCTTAATGAACCCCAACTATTTGCCATGTATAGTAAATGTGTATTTTGGTTGAGATCGGTAGCGTTTCTTGGTCATATCATCTCAAGTGAGGGTATAGAGGTCTATCTAAATAAACTAAGGTGGTTAAGAATTGGTGTATAACATTGACACCAACCGACATTAGAAGTTTCTTGGGTTTAGCCGGGTACTATAGGAGGTTTGTTGATGGTTTTGCATCCATTGCTTTTCCTTTGACTACCTTGACCCAAAAGAGTGTGTAACTTGAGTGGTCGGAGGCATGTGAAAGAAGCTTCCAAATTTTGAAAGATACGCTTACCTCCGCTATGATGTTGACTTTACCAGAGGGTACCATGGATTTTGTGGTATATTGTGATGCATCCGAGTAGGTTTGAGTTGGGGGCTTATGCAATATGGAAAGGTAGTATCCTATGCCTCCATACAACTCAAGGTGCATGAGAAGAATTATCCAACTCATGATCTTTAATTAGCGGCCGTAGTGTTTGCTTTAAAAATATGGAGGCATTACTTGTATGGTGTTCATGTGGACGTGTATAACGACCATAAGAGTCTTCAATATGTTTTTATTCAGAAGGAGTTAATCTCCGACAAAGAAGATGGTTATTATTACGACATGAGTGTTCTCTACCACCCCGACAAGGCCACTGTGGTTGCGGATGCTTTGAATCGTACGACCATGGGTAGTGTGTCTCATGTAGAAGAATAGAAAAAGACCTAGTGAAAGATGTTCATAGGTTGGCTAGATTGGGCGTTCGGTTGGAAGATTCCCCAAATGGTTGTTTTATTGTTCATAATAACTCTGAGTCATCTTTAGTGGTTGAGGTGAAGTCTAAGCAACATCTTGACCCAATATTTATTGAGTTGAAGAAATCGCTAATTAGCAAGTTTAATGATTCATTCTCCCAAATGGGGGATGGTGTGCTAAGGTACCAAAATAGGTTGTGTGTACCGGATTTTGATGATTTGAGGTGAAGGGTTTTGGAAGAAGCTTATGGCGATATTCTATTCATCCGGGTTCCACCAAGATGTATCATGATCTTAGAGAGGTATTTTGGTGGGATGGCTTGAAAAAGGACATAGCGGTGTTTGTATACAAGTGTCCAAATTGCCAACAAGTTAAAGTCAAGCACCTAAAGACTAGTGGTCTAATCCAAGAAATGGGTGTTCCTACTTGGAAGTGGGAACAAATTAATATGGACTTTGTTGTTTGGTTGCCTCAAACCCATAGAAAAAATGACTCAATTTGGGTTATATTGGATAGATTGACGAAATCCACTAACTTTTTTCCCGTTAAGTCTACTTATACGGCGGATGATTATGCAAGGATTTACATTGATGGGATGGTGAGTCTTCTTAAGATCCCTTTGTCAATCATATCGGATGGAGTCTCTTAATTCACATATCATTTTTGGAGATCTTTGCAAAAACGGTTGGGTACAGAAGTGAAGCTAAGCACCTATTTTCATCCTCAAATGGATGGTCAAGCGGAGAGAACTATTTAAACCCTAGAAGAAATGTTAAGGGCTTGTGTTATTGATTTCAAAGGGAAATGGGACAATCGCCTACTGTTAATTGAGTCCTCTTATAATAATAACTACCATTCTAGTATTTCAATGGCTCCATTTTGAAGCACTATATGGTAGGAGATGTAGGTCTCTGATAGGGTGGTTTGAGGTTGGAGAGTCTTCACTCCTTTGTTCCAAAATAATCTATGATGCTTTGGAGAAGGTTCGGATGATAAGGGATAGGTTGAAAACAACCTATAGTTGGCAAAAATCCAATGCCGACATTAGAAGAAGAGATCTTGAATTCGAAGTAGGTGATATGTCATATTTGAATATTTTACCTATGAAAGGGGTCATGAGATTCCGCAAAAAGGGCAAGTTAAGTCCCCGGTATGTGGATCCTTATGAGGTTTTGCAACGGGTTGGACAGGTTGCATATAAGTTGAGACTACCTAGTGAACTAGCTTTGGTTCATCCGGTATTTCATGTCTCTATCCTTAAGAAGTGTATTGGCGATCCCGTATCCATTCTTCCTATCGAAGGGTTAGATGATAGACTTTCTTATGTAGAGGTTTCGGTGGAAATACTAGATAGCCAAGACAAGAAGTGAGGAACAAAGAGGTGGCCTTCGTAAAAGTTCTATGGAGAAACGACCTTGTTGAGGGATCAACATGAGAGGCCGAGGCAGACATGAAATCCGCTATCCTCATCTTTTTCCTAAATGAGGTTAGAAATTCCTCTTAAAATAAAATAATGAATAATATGAATTTGGCTTGTTTGTAAGGATGTGCATATGTTGGTAAAGGTATATGTCAAAATGAGTTTTCATGAAAAAGGCTTTATGTGTTAACTTTCACTAATGTGAAATATATGTTTTGTCTTGTTGAGATTTTTTGTTTTTTGATGTTGTCTTGATTAGAATAGCATGGTAACTAATTAATGTCATTTTGAGCTCATGTTAATGTTGAGAAGGTAGTTCCTCATAATGTTTTATGAAATGTTGAGCTCTTATGTGTTGTTTTTTAAGTTGTAATATCATGTTTACGTGTTGAATGGAGTTGTGATGTTCTCCTATGAGCTGTGACTCATGATGATTTATTGTTGTCGTTGGTTGGGCTGCTAGTATTGAGCCTATCCTTTCCCTATAAAAAGATTAAAGTGTTATTTGGGGACGAATGTTCCTAAGAGGGGGATAATGTAACACTCAGAAAATACATGACGTAATCTAGAGCCTCACATGATGAACTAAACCTTAAAAATTGTTTTTAAACCTAAATTAATGTATTTAAACTAGTTAGGAAGTGTTAGAGTCATAATGACAAGAAACGTCCATGACGTCCGGAAGCTAGTGCACTTGAACTAGTAAAACACCCTTAGGTTTCGGGAAGGTTTGGGAGAATTGTATGAATTCTAAAACTTGTAAAATACTTTAAATAGGTAAAATCATGTATATAGGGTGAAAACGTCCAGGTCCGATGATGTACCGTGGTTTCACGGTACTTTCAATGCTTTTTCCTTAAGTTTAGTGTGTGTCTAGGGCCTTTCGGTAGTAATTTTAATGTGTTTTATCTGTGATTTGCACGGAAGTTGTCCAAAATGAAAATGCAGACGGCTGTGCAAAAATCATTGGAGAAGTGACCCACGAAGCAGTCAACGGCCCGTCGTTCCATCGACGGTCCGTGGGTGGTGATCGTCGACTGGAGGTCCAAGCAGCTGGAAATAACTCGGGGAATTCTGACCAAATGTGGGGCTACGGAAGGATCGACGGTCCGTCGATTGATCGACGGACCGTCCTGGCAAACCGTCGATCAGATCAGAGATTAGTCCCAGTACCGGATGTTGAAGAAATCACTAAGTATGGAACAACGAAGGCATCGACGGGCCGTAAGTGAGATGATGGACCGTATTGTTGGTCCGTCGATTGGATCAGAGAATATGCAAAACTGAAGGCCGGAGAAAAAGCTAAGTGTGGACCGACGGAGGCAGTCGGCGATCGGTCGTTACTATGGGGTAATCGACTGAAGTCGTGTTTTTTGGATAGACTTTCCTTATTTTGAACTCCTTTTAATTTAGGACTTTGTTATTATAAATAGGGTTAAAAACCTCATTTTTGGGGTTAGACTTTTTATTATTTTTCATACTTTTGTTCTTGGAGCTTTGACTTTGCAATTTAACAATTTATTCAACATTCCGAATCAATTATGAAGTAAATTTTGTTATTTCAAGTGTGATTTCTGGATTTTCTTCAAACTTATCAAAGTAAGTACATGAATTCTTGTTTATCAAACATGAATTGTGTATTTCTAAGCATGGGTAATCAAATCCACAACTAGGTTTGTGCGAACCATGGGTGATTAACAAGGTAAGACTAGCTAAATAACAATTCTAGAATAGGTTCTTGAATATATTGATAATTCTTTCGTTTAGAAGTCTTTTTAACGAGTGCACGCGTTAGAACTTACCCTATCTCTACTTTCCGGACCAAAGGGGTAGTTAATAGGAAAAGAATTATCAACATAGATTTAGTGGACACTATCTCATAGGCTAATTTCAATTTGTGCGAAGTAATAACTAAGCCATACATCGAATATGATGCATAATATGAAGTAAAGGTAATTTTTAGTAACTTAGACACACGTAGCGGGACCAAGGTACGTGGTGAAATTCTCTTAATGCCGGACCAAGGATTTAGAGATACATAGCTTACCACTTTGCATGCAAGACACAAGGAAATAATTGTTATAGCTAGGATTACCGAGTTATGAACCTATGGGGAACACTTATACCCTAGTTTCTCTCACCACTTGATAAAAACCAATGTTTTAATCTTGCTGCTTGTTTTACTTTGAAATAATTGAACACTTTAGTTTCACAACCCCCCCCCCCCTTTAATTAACTATTTTCGGAAAGGACTTGACTAAATAGACGTAATAGTATATTAAAGTTAAGTCTAAACCATTTTCCTCGTGGGATCGACCCCAACCTACTTGTTGGGTTCTTTACTTGATATGACCATTTATACTTTTGTAAAGAAGTGTAATTTGAGCGTATCAAATTTTGGCGCCACTGCCGGGGAATGTGGCTTTTAGATTAACTTTAAGCACATTACCAAATTTTAGTCAACAATTTCCTAATTTTACTTTTTGTTTTTGTTTTTGTCTATCTCAGGTCTAACTCTAGTGTATGTCAAGTACACGGAGTAGAGGAGAACCAATACTTCCACTTAATCCAGAACTAAACCGTACACTCCGCAGAATGAACGATCCACACAATCCTGCTAATCTTGGTGATGGGATCAACCATCAACTTCCTCCGCCGGTTGATGCTCATAATCAAGTGATAGTGGAGAACCCTGGTGAAGGTGATATGAGGAGGCTACCTCCCGCCCCACGCCCTCAAGAGTACTATAGGGGAAATGTTAACATCACTGATTCTGATGGGCCACTTGTCCTACACTACAAGAAAAATAGCCTATAAGGAATGGAAATCTCGTCCCTAAATGTCCATATCTGGTCGCAGTCGGCCAATTATGACAGCAAAAGGTTGGTCGCCACCCGTCCTAATAGGTTTCTTCGCTAATGGTTAATTGCGACGGTTTGTCATAGATGGTTGCTAAATATTATTAGAGGCGACATTTTATACGGTCCCTAATGTACTTCTAGAGACCGTGAATCTTGTCCCAATTATGGAATTTTCATATTATGAAAGAAGCTATCCACGACCATTATATGTTTTTACGATGAGTAATTATCTGGTCCTAAATAACTCTATCGCTACAACTGATCAAGAACCTCGTCCTAGATTAATCTTTAGAGACTAGAAACTGTCTTGTCCTAGATTAACCTTTAGAAATGAGCAACTATCTTGTCTTAGATTAACCTTAAGAGACAAGCAACCAGATCTTCCTCTGATTTACCACCAATGGTACATACTCTTTTTATCACTAAATATATTATTTCTACAAATAAAAAATTATATACAAAAGGATTATAGATATAATTTGAATATATACTCAAAAAAAAATTATCAATTAACATCCCAAGCTAGAGTATGTTATCATGATTTACATATCGCCACTAGCAAAATAATAGTGAACTTGTGCGTCTTCTAAACTTTAATCTTGACTTGTAACTTCAATCTTTGAAAATCTGTAAGAACAAAATTTTGCAAAGATTATAATTATGTATAGGTGTATAGCTGCACTAACAGGAGAAAAATAGTAAAAAGGCTCTCAGATGCAACAACCACGCCATGGATTTACTACAAGAAGCACTTTATCGAAACAGCAATAACAACTAACCAAAAATGCAGTTGAAACTACAAATTCCCGTTTTCCAGAAATATGTCTACAATGGTCACATATATTTGTTTTGCTCATGGATTTTTCTTCTTCTACAAAGGTAATATCATGTATTTGCAATTGCTATTTTATTATTTCAGGGAGTTTTCACAAGCTTCTGGATTCACTTCTAACGTGACCAAAACCTCAAATATTTTTGTGGGGTCAATGATGGTATCAAGATTACATCAAAATAGATGTTTTACAAGTGTGAAATTGAATTTAGATATCTCTGTAGCATTAAAACAACCTGCTGGCAAATTGAAAGTTTTAAAGAAGCATTAATAGTTGATCGGGGCTGAATCTATTTGCTAAAGTTGATGTTTAAGCTGCTGATAATTTTTGAGTTGCCAATATTGGACGGGGCAATGATGGTAAAGTTGGTTGGAAGAAATCAAAGAACATACTCTCAAAATGAACTAACTTTAGGAAGTGAGGAAAATATAAATTTAGAAGAGTTGAATTGTTTTTATTTGAGTCGTCTAGTAACTTGAGCAAGAGCTGATGATTGACATGTAATTCAAAAATAAATTGAGAAGAGCGAGGTAACAACTAGACAGTAGCCTAAGATGTTCTAAAGATGAATAAAGATTGATATCAGTTCTGATGGTATTTATATTCTTCACTACTTAAGTTGTACCAAAACTTACAGAATCATCGATAAATAAGCTCCATGTGTGACAGACATTCTATGTTCAGATAGTTTGAAGTACATGTAGTTGTTACCACTATATTCGGAGTGTACTATTATAGGCCGTGTGATATTGAATTTATATTGAGACATCACACAACTCTTTGGTTAAGAAACCATAAACTATGGAAAAACATCTTGCAGCCTATGACTTCAGCGACAGAGCTACACAAACTGAATGGTGGAAAATTTAATTTTTATCAACTTTTGGGGTCACAAATGACTGGAGATAACTCATTGAGGATAATTTTCTGCAACATATAAAAAATATCGAGCGAAGGAAATTGTTATAGCAAATAGATAGTTTGGAGATATTGGGGATGGGTACATTGGGATCTGATGAGTAGAAGAACCTACAAGGTTGAGATGCATATAAGTTCAAACTAAAATGATCTACACAAAGAAAAAAGCATGCTAGATAGCACTCATAAAGTTGGGATTACATTCATTTTGTTATCAATTATTTTAGACCAAAAAGATAATGAATAGAGGAGGTCTAGTTTCACGTAGCTGTGCAGAAAAGTGTGTAAAAATAAATAAAGAAGAAGATGTCAAACATTGACAAAAGTCTAGGTAACAATAACAAAATATCTGATAGTTAACTAATTGTTTCCGTTATGCAAAAACAAAATGTGCAGCAGTGGAAAGAAGTTTTGTTAACTAATTGTAACTTTGTTAAGCAACTTCTACTTGTAAAATTAAGAATGCAAGAAATAACAACATGCTTAGCAGCTATGCAATGAAGTGTTTTTAAAGTAGAGCAAGAGTATGTGAAGCAGTGACTATACACGGTTGAAGTTGAGAAACTTCTAAAATGACTGTATACAGATCAACAAAATAAATTTAAAATTGCAGTATAATATTATTTACTTGTTTAGCAAATCAAAATAGTGGTTCTTCAGTTTAAACAAACGATGTCATATGCGAGATATGTGATTTTTGAGCAGTGAAGAGTTCTTGCATTTGTCTTCTTTTTTCTATCTCGATTCCTGTGATAGACAAGGGATCATTCATAAATCTATTTAGCTCTCACGTTGAACGTAGAATGAATAGTAATTCAGCCTTTGCATGCAGATCATATAGTGTTTTAGACTTGAATGGCAGTTAAGAACCACGACAAAAGGGTCAAGTGCTCATACTACATTTGTTACCTCAACAACTACCCACATGTGATCCAGTTATTGTTGCTTAATATCACTCCATGATTATACTTCCGATGAACTCTTACTACAATCACGAGTTGAGTAATAACTCTCATTTAGCTAAGTTAAATAAGAAATCTCCATTTGATTTATATACCTTCTATCTTATTAATATTTCAATAAAATCTAAGTATGATATCAGTCTTTATAAATTGGTGTCACTTTCAGGGAACAATAAAGTATATATATTTTTCATTCTTTAGACTAGCTCACATATTTGATTAAATAATTGTAACTTATTGCATATACAGGGTATTTATTAAATAGTATTTTGGCAAGACGTAAGATGCATATCTTCTTTTATACAGTATGCTACTTATAATAGTTTTCTTAAAATGTTAAATTGTCATGCCTTCTATGACAATTGATTCAACTAGATGTTTTGCATCTGAATAGATGATATTCGTTACTTTGTTGAGGATAATTTGTCACTGAAGCCAATATATTCAATGTAATTCCAATAGTTTATGAACATATATCAACAGGTTTCTAATATACAATTCAATGAACAAAGTTTGGGCTACAAACTAGTATAGACTTAAAAAAAAGATAATTAACTCAGAATTCCAACTGAGTAATCTTTTGCTAATTATGCATCTTCAAAAAACAATAAGATATGGAAGTAGAATATAAAGAGAAATTTGAACAAAACAAGTACGAAAGAGAATCAACAAAAGAACAAAATTCAATGTTAATGAGGAGGCATACCTAAGAACCGATTAGATATATATCAACTCGCAGAAGAGGGTCGAACTTGATGACCTACAACCTGTGCTTTCTCTATTTTGAGAATCTGGAGATGAAAATTGAAAGTATTGAACATGAAAGGTTTCGATTCAGTTTTCCTCATTCATGCCAGCCATGCTAGAACCGTCATCAGAATGGTACGTCAACAGAAAAAATGCACTTTGATTCTTCTGCACGAATCTAGAAACAAGGAAGATAAGTTAGATTATTGCGAATTGTGATTTGAAGAACTGGTACATCGATATGTGATGAAGTCAATTTAGGGCTTAGTATATTGAAAAATATGAAGAGCTGTACTTCCAAAATAGAGGGTTTTACTTTGTAAAAAAAAAGAGTTCTAAATATTTGAATAAACTTTTGGCGCCTAATGAGTTTTGTGAAAATTAAAAAATACACTTTTTCCTGCTTTTCACCACATTTTGATTTTGGGACCAGTTAAAACTTTCTTTAGGGACTAGATTTTGTACCTTCACAATAACATACAGAATTAGGGACGAGAATATAATCTTGTCCTAATGCATGTACTTTTTGAGACGAGATTATTTACTCGTGCACAAATATTGGTCTTAAATAATAGTTTTTCTTGTAGTGCTACCTCCTCTACCACATGGTCATACTTTCGTGGTAATTAGTAGCTTGATGCAGATGCTCACCGCAAGAGGTTTGTTTTCGGGGCTACTATATGAGGATCAATATGCTCACATCGCCAAACTAAGGTCGGTGTGTAAGAGTTGTGTAGGGAGGCCTGATTTGGACATGGATGTCATCGGTTTAAGAGTGTTCCCTCTTTCACTGACGGGAGAGGCTTTTATATGGTTTAATGAGTTTCCCTATAACTTGATCTATACATGGAACCAGTTGAGGTATGTGTTCCTGGCGCGTTACTATCCGGTGTCTAAAAAGCAAAACCACAAAGATAGGGTGAACAACTTTGTGGAATTACCTGGCGAGTCAGTAAGTAGTACTTGGGATAGGTTCACCTCATTTTTGAGAAGTGTCCCAAACCACCGCATGGATGATGAATCATTGAAAAAGTACTTCTATCGGGGGCAAGACGATAATAATAATGTAGTGCTTGATACAATTGCGGGTGGTTCTTATGGGGAGTGTACTTATGAAGAGATCGCCAAGAAGTTAGAGAAAATCTCCCGAAATAATAAAGCTTTGGAGCAATAGGAAGTCGGATACTGGGAGAAACACTTTTGCGGTGCAAGCAACACACAACCTAGATGAGATTTGTGAAGAGATGGCTCAAATGAGAACTGAGCTAGGGTTGGTGTTGAAACATGTCACAGGGGGTACAGAGAAAGTAAATGCAGTAAATTATTTGTCTAAACCACCACCTCTGATTGATGAGTACTACTATGAAGAGGATTCTTATGCAGTGAATGAGCAGATGGGGGGTTTCCGGCTGAACGCCCAAGGCTCCAATCAGGAGAATTGGCGCCAAGGTCAATGAAATCAACGTCGGAACTATGGGAATCACAATAGAGAAGGCCATTATGTTCGTTAAGGAAACTACAACCATGACAACAAGTTCAACCGGGGTAACTATGGAAACAGAAACGATCGAAGTGGGCCCTATGTTCTGCATCAAAATCGGGAAGTTTCTCCTAGGGACGGTGGAGGTAGTATGGCGCGAGTTGAAGACATCTTGCAAAAGATGAGGAGGAGGTTTGATGCTAGTGATGAGCACACCAAGGAGTTGAGAAGTGACTTAGCTAATATTGGGCAAAAGGTGGATGCACATGCAATATCAATCAAGCATCTTGAGTTGCAAATGACCCAATTGTCTACTACGGTGAACCCACGTCAACCAGGTACTCTTCCTAGTAATACCGTCCAAAATCCGAAAAATGATGGACATTGTATGGCAGTAACGACTCGAGGGGGTAAGCAAACCATTGATCCACATATGTCGTCTTGTGTAGAAGATGAGGTGAGAAGAGATAAAGAGGTAGTAGAAGATAGTGGTGAGTTGGTAAATGAAGAGGTAAAGCAGCAGAGATGCCCCAAAAGGTGACCCCTGTTCCTAGACCACCACCACCATTCCCACAAAGATTGGTGAAGAAGATCGAGGATGGAAAATACCAGCGTTTTATTACTATGTTGAAACAGCTTTCCATCAATGTCCCTTTGATATAAGCTCTTGAACAAATTCACGGTTAGGCCAAGTTTATGAAAGATATGGTTACTAAGAAGAGGTCGGTGAGTTTTGAGGATAATGATAGGATGCAACATTGTAGTACTATTCCTACAAGGTCACTGGTGCAAAAGAAGAAAGATCCGGGCGCTTTCATCATTCCATATACCATAGGGTTGTTACACTTTGCTAAAGCACTATGCGATCTTGGTGCAAGCATAAATCTCATGCCTCTATTTATCTACTGGAAGTTAGGTTTAGGTGATGAAAAGCCCACTGCGATGCGGTTACTGATGGCCGATCGAACGGTGAAGAGGCCTATTGGGATACTTCATGATGTGTTAGTGAAGGTAGAGTCATTTATATTTCCAACCGATTTTGTGATTCTTGACTGTGAGGTCGACTTTGAGGTGACCATTATCCTTGGGGGGCCATTCCTTGTTACTTGTCGCGCTTTGGTTGATATGGAAAAGGGTCAGATGAAGTTCCGGTTAAATAATGAAGAGGCAACTTTTAACATTTGTAGGTCCACGAAGCAGAGTGGTGAGCTCCAAACGGTATCTGCTTTATCTTACATGATTAAGAGTTCGTCTAATGTACAAATCAAAGAGCGCCTTGGTGTTGAGTCTCTAGCGGTAGTGATCATGAATTTTGCAAGTGATGGTATTGAAGAGTATGGGTCATTGGTTGCGGCACTTGATCAAGGTGATTTTCGATTCAAACCAAAGAAATTTGAGTTAGACATGAAACATCGCGAGTCTCCACCCGCGAAACCATATATTGAAGAGGCTCCAAAATTAGAGCTAAAGTCTCTACCACCTCATCTGAAGTATGTATTCTTGGGAAAAAGATGAAACTTTGCCGGTAATTATTGCGTCATATTTGAATGTGCAACAAGTAGAGTGTTTTGTTGTAGTGTTGAAGAGGTTCAAGAGGGCTATTGGGTGGACTATTGCGGCTATTATTGGGATCCCTCCCAGTATTTGTTCATACAAAATCCAACTCATGCCCAATTATAAGCCAAGTATTGAGCACCAGACACGTTTAAATCCACCTATGGAATAGGTAGTGAAGAAGGAGATAATTAAGTGGTTAGATGCCGTATTCATATATTCGATCGCAGATAGTAGTTGGGTATGCCCTATTCAGTGTATGACTAAAAAGGGGGGAATGACTGTGGTCCCTAATGAGAAGAATGAGCTTGTTCCAATGAGGCCGGTGACCGGATGGAGAGTATGTATGGATTACCAAAAATTGAATGCATGGACTGAGAAGGACCATTTTCCTATGCCCTTCATGGATCAGATTTTAGATAGGCTTGGAGGAAAAGGGTGGTATTGTTTTCTTGATGGTTATTCGGGTTACAACCAAATCTCTATTGCACTGTAGGATCAAGAGAAAACCACTTTTACTTGCTCTTATGGAACTTTCATGTTCAAGAGGATGTCCTTTGGGTTGTGTAATGCACCGAATACTTTTTCAGAGATGTATGATGTCGATATTCTCCAATATGGTGGAGACACTATTGAGGTGTTTATGGATGATTTTTCTGTGGTGGGAGACTATTTTGATCGTTGTTTGAGTCACTTGGACGAAGTCCTCAAAAGATGTGATGATTGCAACCTTGTACTAAATTTAGAGAACTGTCACTTCATGGTGAAAGAGGGTATTGTATTGGGCCATCGCTCTCATAAAAGGGTATAGAAGTTGATTAAGCCAAAGTTGAGGTGATAGAGAGACTTCCCCCACCCATATCTGTAAAAGGTGTGAGGAGTTTTCTTGGGCATGCGGGCTTCTACTAGAGGTTTATCAAGGATTTTTCAAAAATTGCACATCCTCTCTGCAAGTTACTTAACAAAGAGTGTAAATTTTATTTTGTTGATTCCTGCCTGAAGGCATTTTGAGATCTAAAGGATAAGTTGGTGTCTGCACCCATTATTATTTCCTCGGATTGGAGCAAACCATTTGAGGTGATGTGTGATGCTAGTGAAGTTGCTCTTTGTGTGGTGTTGGGACAAAGGAGGGATAAAATCCTTTATCCCGTTTATTACACCAGTAAGGCCCTTAATGAAGCTCAAAAGAACTATATTATGACTGAACAAGAGCTCCTTGCATTGGTATTTGCTTTCGAAAAATTTTGCTCCTATTTGCTTGGCACGAGAGTCATAGTGTATCACGACCGAAGTCTAGACCCCAGACGAGACCGGTGTCGTTGACCTCTCAGAGGTCGCAGACAATCCTACATACATCATCGTTACTTCATCTAGGTTAATTTTAGCGGAAAATTTGAACTTTTTGTTACTTAACATTCATATAAGACCTTCTACTTAAACTCGTAAACGTTCACAATCAACCATATAATATTAAGATCATCAAATGAAAGAAATAGTTCCATACTGCATTAAGTGTATACTTGCCAAAATGGCACCAATACAATGTCTGAAATAAGATGAGAAAGAAACGCTAGTGGAACATACTCCACTAACTCAAACCTATATCTAAGCTAGAATATAATGGACAAGCGTGCTCGAAAGCATGAGGGACTACCAAGTCCGGATGAATTCTCCACGTCCAATAGCTTCAGCGTCGACCTGTAATCTCTAACATATACATGTGCCTACACCTAAAAGTAGATATTGTATGAGATTAGTACACACTTGTACTAAGTATGGGTCTATGCAAGCACACACCAAGGACATGCATGAGTAAGAATAGCTCTTTCCTAACAACATGATTTATGGAAACCAAATTTGGATTAGGAAAGTCAGTGGACTTACAAAATTTGGATTAGGAAAGTCATGCCATGAGAGTAACATACATCATCATACTTATCATTTTGCAAGCAGCACATAACGTATTGCACATATCATATCACGTAGTTCACATAATTCTTTCATATGCCATGAGACGTTGGAATCATGGACTTGACATTAGGACTTCCCAAAATGAGGGCTCAACATATGGGACTTCAACTAGGGAGCCTTCTTCATACGTACTTCATTTTCATTCATCATATACTAGTACAATCACTAGTCATACCTAGGATGTAGTTTAAGACTCTCATTGGGTTTGCTGTACAATGACCAAAAATAACCTAGTGTCATTACTTAAGTCTAGCTCACCTCTTGATTATCCTATCCTAACACCTTTGATATCGTTCATTTCATTATGTGCATCATTTGAGGCTGGCCTTATTCTTTCTTTGGGAACTTTAACCTTAACCGACATAGATCATGTGAGCATCATGAAATCTCATGTGTAATCCCCACACCGAAAAGAGGTGGAATCACCGGCCAAAGTGAACCAAAACATTCTAGCGTATATAGCGAGTCGAACCTTGTTAGATCGCTATATTGGCAGTATATGTTCAAAGACTAGGATATATAAGGAGACCCATACCCGGCATGCCGGACAGTCTCATCTCATGAGAGTTACGTGAACCTCCGCCGTTACCGAAGGAAGGCATCACTGCTCATAGCTAGCCTATCGGTGCTCAGTATAAAGTTCCATTACATTCAACTCATACATCATGGAAGCTGGCTTTCAGCATGAGGACATCATAGCTCATTAGATGATTTATCATCTCATCATTAGTATTAAGTATGCATTAACTTCAATACTTTCATTAGAGTTTTCATAGAGACTGGTCTCTTCATTAACTTTACACTCTCATAGGTGAGTACGTTTTGGTAACATTTACTTAAGCTCATTTGAGATGGCTCTCATCTTTCACATTAGCCTCTTATCATGTTGTCACCACATTCTTTAACTTTAGCACATTTACTCTTCATAATTACTCACCACTTTACGTGAATGTTCATTTCATCGTATGCCAATGCACTTGGCTCTTTAGTGTGTGTCACACTCTTACTTGACCCCTATGGGGTTTCATTATCTAATTACATAATATCTTAGGTTCACTTACTTTTTAAATGTATGCTAGACTTATGAGTCCACACATACAAGCCATGAGGCTTCATTCATAGTGTATCTAAGTGATTCATATTTACCCAAGATTATGTGGTACAAGACTTATGCATGATGTAGTTATGCCAAGTTATTGATTTCGATCTTTAGAGGTAGCATTCATTAAATAATTGTTTACGTATGACTTATGTGTCAATACGTAATTGGGAAAGGATACCCGATTTCGAATCCCTTGGGCAACACTTAATCTTATATTAAACTTGGTTATTGCATTTTTCAGATTTGGGGGACCCTAGTTCGATCCCCATCAGCCCCATAATATTTCCTTTCTATTTCTCCTCTATTTTTCGTCCAAGGCATGGAGGTTGTGGGATCAATCCCCCACAAGCTCATTCTTTTCTCTTAATTTATCTTTTAACTTTCTCACCTATCCAAGAGGTTGTGGGTTCAATCCCCATTCACCTCATTTTATATTTCTCCTTTATTTTTCTCCTAACTCTCTCATCTATTCAAGAGGTTGTGGGTTCAATCCCCACTCTCCACATTTATTTTTCTCCTTTATTTTTCTCCTAACTCGCTCATCCATTCAAAATGTTGGGGGTTCAATCCCCACTCTCCACATTTATTTTTCCTTTCATTTTTTTCATGAATTTTTTATGTAATTTACATTTGGTGAGGTCTTCGGTTCAATGCCCAATGACTTCACAATTTTTATTTTTTTTTTAAAAATTAGTCATTTGGGATGAGACTACAAATTTCCAGCAAGCTGGAAATTTGGTCTCTTCCTATCCATTTTTCTCTCATTCCTTTGTTGATTTTTTTGTAGCATTTTGAGGGACATTCAGTCAGCCACCTTAACCTTTTATGAACATCACATTTTTAGCATTTTTACACACGCAAAACACAACATTTAACATACAAATTTCAGGCAGCAAACATAGTCAAATTTTCAGCATACACATGCTCAAAACAGTCCACTTAATGCACTTTTCCGGAATATACTTTTCATTATTTACATGATTTCTTACCACACATTCAACATGTAATCACAACCAGACCTAACATTATCTACTAGAAGAAATACCAATGCATGCTTTGAATCGTTCAAAGGAGCTAATGACAGGGGCATGCAACAGGGACAACCTTAGTCTTTAAATCGCGATTTAAACTGAACGTTAAGGGTGTCTTGGGAAAGGGACCAAGAGAGAATAAAACCCATAACTTAATGTCATTCAAAACCTGTTTAAATGCTGCCAATTTACCATGAAACCAAGCCTCACCACCGAAACTTCAAGCACAATCCCATCAAGAACTTGTTGTTGAATTTCATTTTTAGCTTAGTTTTTCGTTTGAGTTTTTGTGTGTAAGTTCTTCAAGAGTGAAGAACTATTATTTTAAGTTATTTTAATGATAAAAAACGTGATAATGAGAGTGAGAGACGTGATAATGTGAGGATTAGGATTATGCTTAAGATTAGGAGAGTTAGGTGGAGACTAAGTCAAACTAGGACTCCTCATTATTTATTAATTTTTTTTAATTATAAATCTGATTTTTCCCTTACTTAAATTAGCTTTTTAAATATTAATTAATTAAATTAATTCACCAAATAAAATAAATCAAGTTAAATCATTGCTCCCACCTAGGTTCGAACCCGGGTGGAGCAAGATTTCACTCAAAGGGCCAATTTCGGCCCTTTCTCCCCAAAATGCCCCTCCACCATATAAATTAAATAATTAATTAAATATTTAGGATAATTAGGATACTACCCTTAGCCTGGAAAGAGACCATTTTACCCTAGACCTTCCAAACTTAAGATTTCCCCTTTTTAAGTCCGGTAAAGACTCATCCGGGTAAAGCATCATATTCGGGTGGACTACATGGCTGGACCCAACCTTTCCTAGCTCAAATAACTCACCAAGTTAGTTGGCTTGGCTGTTGTAGACGTTCAGATGTCTAGTTCTACGCGCATCAATCCGTGTGAACCCGGTCTAATCGTAGGCATTCTAGACACATTAAGCATTACTTAGCATAGACATTTTTAGGGTTGTTACATAGTGCATATTGATCATTCTACTTTGACATATTTGATGGCAAAGAAGTATGCGAAACAAAGGTTGATTAAATGGGTATTGTTTTTACAAGAGTTTGATTTTGAGGTGAAAGACAGAAAGAGGAACGAAAACCAAGTTGCCGATCACTTGTCCAGATTAGAGAATGAAGCTATGCGAGAATTGGGTGAAAAGGCTGAAATTGATGATACTTTCCCTGATAAGCATGTATTGGTTGCTTCTCATGACTTGATTCCATGGTTTGCCGATTTTGCGAATTATCTGGCGAGTGATATAGTCCCATCGGACTTGTTCTTTCATCAGAGGAAAAAGTTAATGCATGATGTGAAAAAGTTCTTTTGGGATGAGCCTTACTTATACCTGAGTTGTGTCGATGGGCTTATTCGCCGATGTGTTCCGAAAGTTGAGATGCTAAGTGTTTTAGAGGCATGTCACTCCTCTCTTGTGGGAAGGCATCATAGTGGTATCCGGACACCCCATAAGATTTTGCAATGTGGGTACTATTGGCCGACCATCCACCAAGATGATCATGAGTTCTCCAAGTCTTGTGATAGGTGCCAACGAGATGGGGGTATTTCGAGGAGGCAAGAGGTCCCTTTGAATCCCATTCTAGTAATTGAGTTGTTATATGTCTGGGGTGTTGATTTTATGGGCCCTTTTGTTATTTCTCATGGGATGAAGTATATTCTTGTGGCGGTTGATTATGTGTCAAAATGGGTGGAAGCCGTAGAACTTACAAACAATAAAGGGAAGAGTGTCATCGCGTTCTTGAAAAAGAACATATTTTCCAGATTTGGCACCCCTAAGTCCATTATTAGCGATGGGGGATCCCACTTTTGCAACAAGTTATTCAAAGGGTTATAGAAGAAATATGGGGTTCTCCACAATGTCGCCACTCCTTACCATCCGCAGAATAGTGGGCTACTTGAGGCGTCGAACAGAGAAATCAAGCAAATTCTGGTGAAAACGGTAAATGCTAGTAGAACGGATTGGTCAAGGAGGCTTGATGATGCTCTTTGGGCCTACTGGACAGCATACAAGATTCTCATAGGTATGTCTCCTTACCAGCTTGTATATGGGAAGACTTATCACTTACCGGTTGAGTTAGAGCACAAGGCCATGTGGGTGATGAAGAAACTGAAGATGGATTGGAATGAAGCAACGGAACAGAGACTAAATGGGTTGAATAAGCTTGATGAGTTTCGCTTGAAGTCATATGAAAGTTTAGCCCTCTACAAATAAAATATGAAGAAGTACCATGACCAAAAGTTTGAGAAGCGCGAATTTGCGGTTGGGGATTTGGTGCTTTTGTTCAACTCTAGGTTGCGCTTGTTTCCGGGCAAATTCAAGTCCAAATGGACTGGCTTATTCTTGATCACTCAAGTGTTCCCTCATGGTGCAGTTGAATTGGAGAACAAGGAGGGTGAAAGGTTCAACGTAAATGGGCAAAGAATCAAAATCTACCTCGGACATGCGGAAAATGCGAATGAAGTGGTTGAGTCATACCATCTTGATGAAGTCTGAGTAATCAAGAGTCATGCGTCGTGCCGCAACGTTAAATCAAGCACTGATTGGGAGGAAACACAATGTGTATCCTCTAGCCAACAATAGGGTTTTCTTGTCTTCGTAGGAATAGTTACATTATTTCATTTTTTACTCAATGTCATGTCTGAATTTTCTTGAGGTTAAATCAAGCGCTGATTGGGAGGCAACCCAATGTGTATCCTCTAGCCAACAATAGGTTTTTCTTGTCTTCGTAGGAATAGTTGCATTATTTCATATTTTACTCAATGTCATGTGTGAATTTTCTTTTATTTCTTTTAAATTTGTTGGCTAGAGATTAGTTTAGGGTCCGTGTCTAAAAAGTGTCCAAAAAAGAAAAAAAGAATGGTTTATTGGGTGCTCAATATGCAGGGACCAAACCACCAGAAAATCTACAGAAATTTGTCTGGTGCACTGATCTATGGACCAACCGACGGACCATCGATGATGTCCATGGATCCCAGGTAGGTTTTTCAATATTGTTCAAGTTAGGGAACAATTGACGGAGCAGTCGACGGACCGTCGATTGACTTACGGTACGTCGACGGGGAATCGTTAGTTCCCCAGAACACATGACCCGACCTGACCCGACCGGCTATATATTAAAATTAACCATTTAGTTACCCCCACACCTTTTCAAATTCTCCCCCCCACCGTTTCCCTCCCCTTATTCCCTTACTCTCCCATCAACTCTCACATTAATTCACTCTAAATTCCCCTCTAATTTCATCTTCTCCAAAATCCCAAAACCCTTCTCCCCCCAAAATTCCCATCTAATCCGAGCATTTTTCCGGTCGGTGTTTGAAGGCGGGTTGGTAAATTGTTGTTGCAAAGTTCACCCTCACATTCACTCCATTACAGTGTCCAGGTATGCCAATCTCATTCCTCAATGAATTCTCGTTCATTTGTAGGAGCAAATGACTAGATTGTATGTGGGTCTTGACTTAGGGACAAATTTTGCATGATTAACTTGTTAAAAATTGAGTTTATTGTCCCTTAGGATGATGGAAAGTGAATAGGTTGGGGGTGCTAATGGTCTAAATGAACTCTGAATGTTGGTTGATTTGTTTTTTTCCGACTTAGGTCTTAATAGTCTCTTAGTATCTAGGATACAAATTTTGAATATTTGAAGCCATAGGAATGACGAAATTGTTTGATGATTGCTATTGAAAATTATGCGTCTTGATGTGCTTGAAATTGTCTATTTGTGGGGTGTTATGGATGTATAAAAAATTCTTTCTCTAACCGACAGTACGAGACCCCATCTATGGACCGTCGGTCAATCGATGAACCGTCGATGGGGTCCGTCGATAACTTGACCACGTATTAGTCCAATTCTAGGATTACGGAAGTGGAATACGGTCCGTCGATTGATCGATGGACCATTCCGAACATCCGTCATTTCTAAATGCACCCCTGTTCTCTGAAGCTTTCTAAATTTTTCTAAGTGTCCAACGACGGAAGTGGACTACAGTTCATCGATTCATCGACGGACCGTTCTGCACGTCCGTCGTTTCTAACTGCAACTTTTGTGGACCTATAACTTCTAAAATGTGCTAAGTGTCCACTAACGGACCCTATCGACGGACCGTCGATAGTGCCCGTCGTTCACTTCTGCAGTTCTGCAGTTCTGCACTTCACTGTGTTTTGTGTTACAAAATTGATGTTTGTTTCTTTTGTGTGTGTAGGATGATTATAATGGAGTTAATAACTCTCCTTTGCATGTACCAATGGCCCCCAAGCCAGATATTGTCTACTCTAGAGGATGGTCCAAGTCCGTCGCACCTTCACGTCGGATGATTAGCTCGTCGGACGATGAGCGTTATCCCGAATACGTGCCACCAGGAACCCAGACACCGAGACAAGCTGCTAGGGCCACTCGGGGCACGCCCAAGAAGGTGGCGTCCGGCGTAGTCACTGCCTCCCATACTGATGTGGAGCGCACACAAACCGGCACATGAGGGAGCGTTTGGCTCTGAGGAGGCTTCCGCTTCTGAGTCGGCCCGCTCTACAGGGTCGAATGAGGCTAGTGCCTCCGGTTCCGGTTCGCTGGGTGCCACTGTTCCTGCTACACCTGCCCACCCTGCCTCGTCTGATGAGGCCCATAGTGCGTAGTCTACTCCAGCACCCAAGTTTGAGGTCCCTGCACCGGTTGCTGATCAGCCCGACCGGTGGTGCGTAGTGGCTAATACCAGGTTTACAGGGATGCTAAGTTGCTGAATGATAAAAGGGTGATGACTCGGACTTTAGTAGTGGAGCAGCGGGTTTTGACAGGGAGTCTACACACAGTCCCTACGATACACACCTTATTCACCCGCCACGAGCTTGAGTGGATGGCTAGGAGCGTGGGACCTTACAGCGAGGAGATGGTTCGAGAATTCTACGCCTCCTACATATCAGCTCTCCGAGGCCTTTGGACAGGCGGGCTAACCCCACCAAACAGGCACCACTTACATATGTCCGGGTTCGAGGCCGCTAGGTGGATATCTCGCCTCCCACCATTCGTCATTTCCTTTATGGTGAGGCCACTGATGCAGGGAGGGTCCCCATCGCCGCTGAGTTTGATTACAGATGGAATGTGGTAAAAAGTGGGCATTTTCAGCGGGACAAATACTTGAGAGAGTCCACCAAGAGGTGGATTGCCCATCATATATCTTTAGATGGTGAGGGCGCGGACTGGGTAACTGACCACTGAGGCCTTATCAAGAAGGCCAACCTCACTTTTACAGCCAAGTTCATCTGTCTTTTGGTCCGCCACCACCTATCCCCCACAGCTGTGGATAATATACTTACCTGGGATAGGGCGTTCTTGGTAGCAGCGATGGTCGCCGGTTTTGAGATAGACTTTGCAAAATTGTTGATCTCGGTTATTCATAAGAGGGATTTCAAAGACACTACCAATTACCATTTGCCTGCATAATCTTTCAGTTGTGCATGGCTGCTGGAGTGCTCATCTGGCACATAGATGTCCTCCGTACTCCTACCGGGTTAGTAGATATTTTTCTCATACGAGGCCAATGAGGCGGCATCACGGAGAGGGCCCAGAGTAGAGGTCAAGCCGCTAGGTGAGAACTTGGCAGGTACGGTAGAGCAAGCCCAAGGGGATTATCATGCTACATCAGAGCCTAGCAATACCGCCCCAGTCGAGTCTTCCCTGGACAATAGCAGGGCACCGAGTTCCTACCGGTCTACGCCTCCATCAGCACCACTGGTCGCGCTTACTGGGGTCCAGAAGATATAGGGCCAGATGGCTACCTTGCTGCACATATCCAGCCTTGGATGCAGAGATCCATTGCTAAGGCTGAGGACCGGCTGAAGAAGAAGATTGCTCAGCAGACAGAGAAGAGGATTCAGGCTGTCCACCAACGCCTCGACGCTTTTGAGTTGCTAGTCCTCGTACGTCTAGCCCCCACCATTGATTTGACGACTCTCCAGGCGGACGTGGCAATTCTGAGGGCTGATATTGATGCCATCTTGGATATGCGGGTACCCGAGCCTGAGGCCGCACCTGCGGAGCTTGCTGAGGATACGGTGCTTACTACAATGTTCCAGACCACCAGTGAACCACCGCCTCCGCCACGTGACCGTGCCAAGAGGCACTGGTCCAGTCATACTAGTGAGGGTGAGGGTGCTCAGGCTAGGAAGAGGGAGAGAGTAGAGATGGAGGCTGCGAGGAGAGCCTCATTGCTTGATGAGGAGGCCCGACAGATGATGGCCCATGAGTTAGCTGCTGGGGCGTCTAGCTCCCGATTGGAGACTGCTGAGAAGAGCACCATTGAGGGTGCCGACATTGCTGCGGACACTACTGATGGTGTCTGTACTGCTGATGGAGCGGGTTCTGGGCAACCGGACCCTCCTGCTTGTTGATTCTCGGCGCTATGCGCCTCAGGTTTGCTTCACCTACCAACTTGTTATTATATTTCTTATGCATTGGGGACAATTTCATGCTTTCTTGTTGGGGGTGGGGTAAATGGAAAGTGAGTGTTAGGGTGAGTCTGAGTAGCCCAACTCATGATCCTCTCTTGGTGGTTTTCTTGCCTGTGTTATTTTGCCCCAAGAGACTTGTCATTTTACTGTTGAACAAACATGTTAGTATCTTGTACAAAGTATGAAATGTGTAGTCTGAATCATGATGGATAAATATAAATTATATCCCGTTTTAAAAAGAATGCTTGCATGATTAGGTCTAATGAAAGATGAATGTGTTGGCTCTAAGCATGACATAGAGATGCACCACTGCATAACCCTCAAATCGAACACTCGAACTAGGTGTCTGATAATATGATAGGGTAATGAAATGTCAAGAGAGTGTGAGGAAATTCGATTGTTCCACTGATTGTACCAAGCTAGAACTTGCCCGGTTAGTCCTGCACTGTGTAGACATTTAGGAAAGGATCATATGCCCTTGTTCAAATTAGCCAATCTTTAGCCTAATGAAAAGAAAACAAAATGAAATCGATCCCCTTTTGATACAAATCTATTAGCTTTAAATAGACCTTTCTTTTCTAAACCAAATTGTCTTCTCTGGGTATAATGTGTTGGCGTTGGTCCCTCCTTGGACATGTGCACCTCAACTTAGGCCAAAAGCATAAGTTGAGGGTGACTAATGCAGAAACTTAACTCGTCTTGTCCCTGACCCAATCTTGGGTATTGTGTACCTTGACTCATGGCAGAACCATGAGTTGTGGGTGGCTATCATGAGTGAAGTCCCGAAAAGTGGGGATGAAAAGAGTAATGTGGAAAATAAAAGAAACAGTGAATAAGAGAGGTGACTCAGTCAAAATTTTCAATTGAGTAAGGAAAGAAAAAGAGAGAAAAAGAGTGTTAAAGGAAAAGAAGTAAGAGTCACTTCCACAAAAGGGGAAAGAAAGGAGAAATAAGGCAAAAATTACAAGAAAAGATTAAGATTTTTCTAATTGAACACATACCGAAGGCTCGTACTATCGGTGAACACATCTACATGAACACCATAAAGAAATTGACATCATATTTTCAAAGAGAATACTATGAAATCCAACTGTAGATCATGCATTAGATAATTCTTCTCGAGAACTTCGAGTTATTTTGAGGCATAAACTATAACTTTATCACTGTTCATTAACACACAACCTGTCACATACGGGGAGCACCCCATAGAAGTAACATCGCGTACTTGACCTCTCGGAGATCTTATACAAGCCCATAGTTATAATTCATCGCATTTAGTTAATTTAGCGGAAAATTTAAAACTTTTCATAGCACAACATAATATAAAATAATACCATGCATTTAAGGCAATTTAGGACCATTTTACAGTAAGCACTTTCACATTACAGTGAGCTTATTTTATCTTTACGGTGAATCATTTTCTTCTTAATTCCTTAACCTTTCAGGTAACCCTCTAGTTATACTTTGTGCATTGCATCACCTTAAAGCCACAAGTAAATGATACACACATTCTACACAAGTCATCACATATCATCATAGAAGTATAACACATTATAGACACATTTAAGCCTTGTCACATCCGGGGAGAACCCCCTAGACGTAACCCGCCGTCGTCGTCCTCTTTGAGGACTAAGACTAGGCTCTAAGCATACATCATTTCATTAATAGGTTAAAAATGAGGAAAATATAAAACTTTTTATTCTACATTGAGGTTTACATAGACCTCTACATACACATAACATATTCATATCGAGTATACATAGACCGTTCGTATAAGAATATTACATAGTCTTCTACTTTTATTGCACATACATAGTATAAGATAGTCCCATAAGAAATCTATAACATTGTCTCATATTAAACAATTTGGGCATAGACCTTACATCAACAATTATAGCTACATATAGGCTTTACAATTACAGTACCAAAATGAAAGAGAATGAACAAAGTGTCTTTAAGACTAAACAATATCCAATAGGTAAATAATGGCATCGTCCTCGGAAAGTAAGGACCTACCGAACTTGGAAGATAAGAATCCAAGTAGTCTTCAAAGCCTTCTCTAATATCAACGCCCGGATCCTACATTTGTAATAGACATTAAACATGGGTTAGTACACACTTGTACTAAGTATGGGTATATGCACATAAAACAAGTGAAATCATGTTAAATAGGACATTTAATAAAAACCATGCTAAAGTACATTGAAAAGCCTTATGCACAATCAAGTAACCATATAAGCCAATAATCACATACTCCACATGTCAAACCCATGTATGACACTTGACCAACATCAACAAGTAATAGTCAAGTAAACATCATACAAGAGTTCATAACATCACAATATAAGCAAAACCCTTTCTCATATCCCACCATTTATCCTACAAGTGCAATGACCAAGCAAAGCCCAATAACCTTGCTCAATCAACTAAACCAAACAAAGGATGACAAATAATCCCTAACTTAACATAACATAGCATCAATAATAACAATCATCATATTTAGGAATATAGACCAATAGCATGTTCATAAATGGAACTAACATCATATAGGATCATCAACATGTAAAGTTAACATCTTCATAGCATATACATTATAAGAATACAAGAACAACCTACTAATGCTTAACTCAAGGAAAACTAGTTCAAGGCATAGGTAGAGTCCCATACCTCTACCTAGGCTAAGTCAAACCTCTCAAGTCCCCCTAGTTGGTGTATAGTCCATTACTTCATTTTTCTTTCGGGAAAACTTGACTTAACCGACATAGACCACAAGAGCTAAGTGTGGAACTCGGTGTTGTAAAACCTTACACCGATGGAAGGTGGTCTACTGGCAAAAGTGGAACCAAACATAAACGTAGCTTTCTATGTGGATCCACTAGCTAGTCTTCCTATGGTGGCAACATAGTTTATGCAGCTTGGGGGCTGTCATGAAAACATCACTCTATTCCCTTTTTGGACTATGATGCTATCCACCCCGTGAGGACTATGGTAAACCCTACCTTCCCTCCTTGGGAACAAGCCACCCCTCATCTACAAGTTCACTCGGTGCTAAGCTAGAGTCCCTTTTGAACTGTCTTTCTTTATTAATCATCACTTAGTTTAGGTTATAGGGTTTAATCCCTTGTATAATAATAGTCATTTAGATCAATAGGCATTGCATGAGAATATCCATTCATGGAAACCGTCACATGTGAGATTAGCATATCATCATCATCATTTCATTACAAGGCACATAGGCAAGTCATCACCAATCTTATATCATTTCATCTTAAGCATAATCTCACAATCACGTAGTCAATACATTTTAATTCAACATCATACCAACACCTATGTAGGCTATTAACAAGGTAAACTTCAATTGTACTACATCACCAATCACATGCCATCATACTTGAAGTAATGGTTAGGATCATGAAGACTTACCAAATCTCCTTCAAATTCCATCATCATGGTCTTACCATCAACCAACCAATTACATCAAATAATAGGTGTAGTAACATCCATCAATAGTAATTAATACAAGAACTAGGTCAATTGCATCATCACTATCCCAATTAAAATCAATTCATAACCTAGGGTTAGGGGAATTAAGGTTCATCATAAATTCATGAAGATTTGGATCCAATCCAAACACTACATTACCCTAGTCATTCTACACATGAATTAGAATAGATCAAACAAGTCTAATAATCAAATCATTCTTCAATTCCCATCAATTCGTGGCCAAGATCCAATATTTGCGAAATTGGGGAAGGGAACATGATCAACATGAAAATGCATCAATTAAAATCAAATAATAAACAATCTATACTCAAAAAGTCATAGGAAATCACAATTTATCATCAATTTAAAGTTTAGAAGAAACCCATTAGAATTGGAAAACCTCATGGAATCGGGTATTTTGAAATCAACTTTGAGAGGACCAATTAGGGAATGGAATCCCAAGAGTGTAGAGCTCATACCTTATTGAAGGTTAATCCACGAAATTGAAGTGAAATCCTAGAGAGATTGACCTTCTTCTTCAAGCTTTCTTCCTTCTTCAATGGAGAAATTGGGGAGAGAGAAAGTAGAGAGAGGTGAGAGCTTTTGGGTTTTGTTTTGGGAATTGGGTTTGGATGAGTGAAAAATGACTTAAAATGAACCTTAGGCTATGTATAATCACCCCCTAAATTACCCAAAACACCCCTCACTTAAATTGGTCTTTTTGCGTAGTCTAAATGTCAAAAATATGATTTTACCGAATGTGGGAAATGGCTCCTTGTCGCGGGGTTATAACGTGTTTTATTTCCCAAAAATAAATTTTTGGACAGTGAGGTCCGTGTGGGCTGCGCGTCGCGCAGCAGCCCACTGATTCTTGACTTTCGCAGGCTGCTTTGGCAGCCTGCCCACCCATGTTGGGGTCCTCCACCATGACCCTTTGGGTGGTCCTTGGGGTGTCATTTTCTGACGTTTAGACCCTCTATACTACGCTCTACCTAACCAATGTCTTTTTACAAGTTTTAGACTTTATTTGACCCTCCGAAATCATCCCCAAGCATAGCGACGTCAACTAGTTTAATTAGGCTAGTTTCCGTACGTCCTTTGACGTCCTGCTCTAAAACTTCTCATGTGACTTTTAAACATTATTTTAGGTCATAAAATAGTATCTAAACCCTTAGACACTCATGTTAGGATCTATATTAGGTATTGACTTTTTGGAGTTTTACATTATCCCCCCATTAGGAACATTCGTCCCCGAATGACACTTATACTTTTTGAAAAGGGAAAGGATAGACTCAAGACTAGCAACCCAACAAAAATATACAACATCATCATGAGTTAAAACTCAAATCAACATAGCAATATGACATTTACACAATGACTCAAAATATCAATTTTATCACATAAGGCTCCAAGTCACAACATGAAGAATTTCCTTCTCAGAATAACAACATGAGCTCAACATATCATTAAAGAGTCAATTATGCCCAAGTTACTTTCTCAACATATCAACATGTTCGCTATCACATCATGAAGGCAACAATCTACCAAGTACACAAATAATTGCAATTTGAGCAAAAGAACTTTTTTCCATGATAAATCATTTCAGCATAAATCTTTTTACCATAATTATGCACATCTTTGTAAAACAAGTCAAAATCACATTAATTCATTATTTTCATTATTAATAGTAATAACTAACCTTAATTAGCAAAGATATGAGGATAACGGTACTTCATGTCGGCCTCGACCTCCTATATCGCCCCTTCAACTAGGTGGTTTCTCCATAGAACTTTCATGAAGGCCACCTCTTTGTTCCTCAACTTCTTCACTTATAGATCAAGGATTTGAACCGGAACCTCCTCATATGAGTGGTTCTCATCCACTCCAAGACTTTCAATAGGAAGAATGGACTCGGGATCACCAATGCATTTCTTAAGCATGGATACATGGAAAACCGGGTGAACCGAGGATAGCTTACTAGGTAATCTCAACTCGTAAGAAACCTTGCCCACTCTTTTCAAAAATGCATAGGAACCTACATAAAAAGGACTCAACTTCCCTTTCTTGACAAACCTCATCACCCCTTTCATGGGTGAAATTTTCAAGTACACTTTATCACCTTCTCCAAACTCTAGCTCTCTTCTCCTATTGTCGGCATATGACTTTTGTTGGCTATAGGATGTTTTAAATCGGTCCCTTATCAAATGGACACTCTTCAAAGCGTCATAAACCAAGTCGGGACACAAAAGTGAAAACTCACCAACTTCGAACCACCCTACCGGAGATCTACATCTCCTACCATATAAAGCTTCAAAAGGAGCCATGAATATGGATGAATGGTAACTATTGTTATAAGAGACATCCACCAAAGGCAAGTGATCATCCCAACTTCCCTTGAAGTCGATGACACAACCTCTAAGCATATCTTCAAAAGTTTGAATAGTATGCTCCGCTTGACTATCCGTTTGGGGATGAAAACGGTGATCAATTTAACTCTTGTACCAAACCCTTTCTGAAATGATCTCCAAAACCTAGATGTGAATTGTGCGCACTATCTGATATGATGGAGAATGGAATACCATGGAGACTCACAATCTCATCTATGTAGATCTTTGCATAATCCTCTGCCTAGTAAGTGGACTTAACATGAATAAAGTGAGCGGATTTGGTCAGTCTATCCACTACTACCCATATTGAGGCATGTTTCCTTTGAGTCTAAGGAAAATCCACTATAAAGTCCATGTTAATATCTTCCCACTTCAAAGTAGGAATTTTGATATCTTGAAGTAAACCACTCGGCTTTAAGTGTTCGGCTTTCACTTGTTGGCAATTTGGACACTTCACAACAAAATCCACTATGTCCTTTTTTCAAGCCATCGTACAAATACACTCCTCTAAGGTCGTGGTACATCTTTGTAGAACGCGGCTGAATAGAGTAACGGGATTCATGAGCTTCCTCAAGGATCATACTCTTCAAATCATCCACATTAGGCACACAAGATCTCCCTTGGTACCTAAGAACACCATCCCCCCCATGGGAGAATGAATCATTCATCTTACCAAGAACTGATTCTTTTAACTCCATGAACAATGGATAAAGGTGTTTCTTAGACTTTACCTCAACCACCAAAGATGACTCGGAGTTATGATGTACCACCATACCACCATTTGGAGAACTTTCAATTCGAACCCCTAAACAAGCCAACCAATGAACATATTTCACTAGGTTTCTCTTGGATTCTTCCACATGGGACACACTTACCATGGACAATCAACTTAGAGCATCCGCGACCACATTAGCCTTGTCGGTGTGATAGAGAACACTCATATCATAGTCTTTCAACAAATGTAAGCATCTCCATTGTCAGAGATTCAACTCCTTTTGAGTGAATACATATTGGAGACTTTTATGATCCGTATACACATCAACATTAACCCCATAAAGATAATGCCTCCATATTTTCAAGGAAAAAAGCACGGCCGCTAACTCAAGTTCATGAGTCGGATATTTCTTCTCATGAACTTTGAGTTGCCTAGAAGCATAGGCTATAACTTTTCCATTTTGCATAAGAACACACCCCAACCCGACTCGGGATGCATCACAATAGACCACAAAACCCTTAGTAACCTCCGGTAGAGTCAATACCGAAGCGGAAATAAGCCTATCTTTCAATATTTGGAATCTCTTTTCAGATGCCTCCGACCACTCAAATTTCACATTCTTTTGGGTCAAGGTTGTCAATGGGGAATCAATGGATGCAAACACGTTGACAAACCTTCTATAATAACCGGCTATGCCTAAGAAACTCCTAATATCCATAGGAGCCCAAGGTTTAGGCCAATTTTTCACCGCTTTGGTCTTCCTTGGATCAACCTCAACTCCTTCCCTAAAGGTTAATATGACCAAGAAATACTACCGACCTCAACCAAAAACTCACATCTGCTATACTTGACAAACAGTTGGTTTTCCTAAATAATTTGCAAAACCACTCTCAAATGGTCCATGTGTTCACCCTCATTGTTTCGAATATAACAAGATGCCATCAATGAATACAATGACAAACGAATATTGGTGACTTCGAAAGACCTAATTCATTAGGTCCATAAATGCCGCCAAAGCATTAGTGAGACCAAAGGACATTACTAAGAACTCATAGTTACCATATCTAGTCCGAAATGCCGTCTTGGGCATATTTTCACCTCTCACCCTAAGTTGGTGATATCCCGATCTCAAGTCGATCTTGGAAACGTTACTCGCACCTTGGAGTTGATCAAATAAATCATCATTCCGAGGGAGAGGATGCTTGTTCTTGATTGTGACTTTGTTGAGTTGACGGTAATTGATACACATTCTAAGGAATCCATCCTTCTTCTTCACAAATAATATTGGAGCACCCCATAGAGAAATATTGAGTTGAGCCTTAAACTATTTCAATTTGACTGGATCCATCCGATAAGGAGGAATTGAAATGGGATTTGTATCAGGTAGCAAGTCGATACAAAAATCAATTTCCCATTCGGGAGGAATACCGGGAAGATCATTAGGAAAGACCTCCGGAAATTCCCTCACTACGGGGACCGACTCAATCGGAGGAATTTTGGAGTCTATATCTTGGTCTCTTATTATATGATATAAACACCCTTTAGAGTCTAAATCTTGGTCTCTTATTATATGATATAAACAACCTTTAGAGATAATCCTACAAGTTTTCAAACAAGAAATGATACGACCTCTAGGAATAGAATTTTCCCCCTTCCACTCTAAAACGTGTTCATTTGGAATGTTAAACTTCACCACCCTTGTTCTACAATCTATGGACGTAAAAGAAGCATGTAACCAATCCATACTAAACATAACATCAACATCAACCATATTGAGTTCTACTAACTCCACATGAGTAACTCTATTGGGCAAAATTATAGGACAATTTCTATCTACTCTCTTAGCAACAACCGACTCACCCACCGGGGTAGTCACCCTAAAAGGTTCATTCAACATATCGGGAAAAATGTCAAAAATTTTATCTACTAGAGGAGTAACAAAAGACAAGGTAACACAGGGATCAAGTAAAACATATACATCAATAGAAAAGACTTTCAACATACCGGTCACCAAATCGGGAGAAGTCTCTTGCTCACCCCTAGAGCGGAGAGCAAAGAAGCAATTATTCTTCGGAGCATCCACATTAGAACCACTTTCTTGTCCACTCTCCTTGTCTTGTCCCTTCAAATTTAGGCAATCTCGAACTTTGTGCCCACTTTTACCACAACTAAAACAATTATTCGTCCCAATTAGGCAATCACCATAATGCTTCTTTCCACACTTTCCACATGTTGGCTTCTTACTTGGTGAAATAGTACCCCTTATCTTTTGAGGCTTAGGGTTAGACACCCTATCATCACGACCCTTAGGAACTTGGAAGGAACTTGATTGGAAAACCTCTTTTTAAACCTAGGCTTGTCTTCGATATCAAGTCTACACTTTGAAGAACCACCATCAAAAGACTTTGCCCTATTTGCATCTCTAGTCTTCCTCTTCACCCTTATACTTGTTGAGCATGAACCATGAGACGAGAAATGTTCATATTATTAGGTAGCATAGATGAACGACATTCTTCTTTCAAGACATTCGACACTTCCATCACAAAGCAACTCATTTCATCTCTAGGGTCAGAAACTAAAGAGGGAGCATACCTAGACAATTTAGTGATTTTCAAAGAGTCTTCAAGAACAATCATACCTCCTTGACGAAGGTTGATCAATTCTTCCACTTTGGCTTCCCTCTTCTTGCTAGGAATGAACCTATCAAGAAAAGCCTTCTTGAAAATCTCCCACGTCACCGAACCACCCCTTAGAGGCCTATTGTCTCTCCCTTGGACGTACCAAGTTTGGGCGACATCTTTGAGTTAGTAAGTGGATAACTCTTCCTTCTCACTAGTAGTGAACCCCATGTCATAGAGAATCTTGTAGATTTCATCAATGAACTCTTGGGGGTCTTCCTCAACTTTAGACCCATAGAAAGAAGGAGGATTAATCCTAGTGAAATCCCTCAAACAGGAGGCCATGGTGCTAACTTTTTGGTTTTCTTAGGGTACCACCTCCCGATTAGTTTGGGCCATCATAACATGTGCTTGAGTAGTGACGACTTGTGCTTGGGTTGTAATGGGTTTGGACATTTGATGAAAAGCTGCCCTTATGTCCCTATCAGCCATGGGTGGAGGAGCAACTGAAATTTGATCACCCATAGCAACTTCTTCAAGTGGAGGCACTTGGTTTTCTTGTGCTCTAGCATTAGCAATTCCTTCTTAGGCCGTTGTTGCGGCTGATTTTCGAGTATTCATACTTATAACCACCATACAAGGTTTACGTTAAAAGACACATAAATTAGACTCTAAAGGCACGACATAGGATTACAAAAAGATGAGAGTTTCCTAAGAATCACATAGTTCTTCATTCATAAGTGTGTCGCGCTTCACTATTATGAATAAGAATCTATGTAGACGTGGCTTAATGAGACATTAATCCTAAAGGTATTCAACCTCATGCCCTGATACAAAGTTTGTCACATCCGGGGAGCACCCCTTAGACGTATCCAGCGGCGGCGTCCTCTTCTCGGACTAATTCTAGCCTCTTAGCATATATCATTACATGTATAGGTTAAAAATTCAGAAAATTTAAAACTTTTTATTCTACATTGAGTTTTACATAGACCTCTACATACACACAACATATTCATATCGAGTATACATAGACCTTTCGTATATGAAGATTACATAGTTTTCTACTTTTATTGCACATACATAGTATAAGATAGTCTTAGAAGAAATCTATAACATTGTCTTATATTAAACCATCTAGATAAGAGTATCACAATTTGGGCATAGCCCTTACATCAACAATTATAGCCACATATTGGCTTTACAATTATAGTAGCAAAATGAAAGAAAATGAACAAAGTGTCTTTAAGAATAAAAAACATCCTATAGGTAGATAATGGCATCATCCTCGGAAAGTAAGGAACTACCGAACTTGGTCGATAAGAATCCAAGTAGTTTACAAAGCCTTCTCTAATATCAACGTCCAAATCCTACATTTGTAGTAGACATAAAAAATGGGATAGTACACACTTGTACTAAGTATTTATATATGCACATAAAACAAGTAAAATCATGCTAAAGAGGACATTTAATAAAAACCATGCTAAAATACTTTGAAAAGACTTATGCACAATCAAGGACCCATATAAGCCAATAATATCATAATCCATAAGTCTAATCCATATACGAAACAAGACCAACATCAAAAAGTAATAGTCAAGTCAACATCATACAAGAGTTCATAAAATCACAAATAAGCAAGACCCTTACTGATATCCCACCATTTTGCCTTCAATTACAATGACCAAGCAAAGCCCCATAACCTTACTCAATCAAGTAAGCAAACAAATGATAACAATAATGCCTAACTTAACAAAACATAGCATCAATAATAACCATCATCATATTTAACAATATAGACCAATAACATGTTCATAAATTTTACTAACATCATATAGGATCATCAACATGAAAAGTCAACATCTTCATAGCATATACATTATATGAATACAAGAACAACCCACTAAATATTCCCTCAAGGCGAACTAGTTCAAGGGATAGGTAGAGTCTTAAACCCCTACCTAGGCTAAGTCAAACCTCTCAAGTCCCCCTAGTTAGTGCGTAGTCCATTACTTCATTTTACTTTTGGGAATGCTTGCCTTAAACGATATAGAACACAAGAGCTAAGTGTGGAATCTGTTGTTGTAAAACCTTACACCGATGGAAGGTGGTCTACCGGCCAAAGTAGAACAAACATAAACGTAGCTTTCTAGGTGGATCCAGCAGCTAGTCTTCCTATGGTGGCAACATAGTTTATGGAGCTTGGGGGCTGTCATGGAAACATAACTCTATGCCCTTTTTGGACTATGAGCCTATCCACCCCGTGAGGACTATGATGAACCCTACCTTCCCTCCTTGGGAAAGCGCCACCCCTCATCTACAACTTCACTCGGTGTTAAGCTAGAGTCCCTTTTAAAATGTCTTTCTTTATTAATCATCACTTAGTTTAGGTCATAGGGTCTAATCCCTTGAATAATCATAATTATTTAGCTCAATAGGTATTGCATGAGCATATCCTTTCATGGCAACCCTCACATGTGAGATTATTATATCATCATCATCATTTCATAACAAGGCACATAAGCAAGTCATCACCAACCTTATATTATTTAATCTTAAGCATAATCTCACAATCACATATTCAAGACATTTTAATTGAACATCACTCCAACATCTATGTAGGCTATTCACAAGGTAAACTTCAATTGAACTACATTACCAATAACCTCCCATCATACTTGAAGTAAAGGTTAGGATCATGAATACTTACCAAATCTCCTTCAAAACCCATCATCATGGTCTTACCATAAACCAACCAATTATATCCAATAATAGGTGTAGTAACATCCATCAATAGTAATTAATACAAGAACTAGGTCAATTGCATCATCACTATCCCAACTAACATCAATTCATAAGCTAGGGTTAGGGTAATTAGGGTTCATCATAAATTCATCAAGATTTAGATCCAATCCAAACACTACATTACCCTAGTCAATCTATACATGAATTACAATAGACAAAACAAGTCTACTAATCAAATCATTCTTCAATTCCCATCAATTCATGGCCAAGATCCAAGATTTGGGAAATTGGGGAAGGGAACATGATCAACATGAAATTCCACCAATTAAAATTAATTAATCGACAATCTATACTCATTAAGTCATAGGAAATCACAATTTATCATCAATTTGAAGTTTAGAAGAAGACCAATTAGAATTGGAAAACCCCATGGAATTGGGTATTTTGAAATCAACTTTGAGAGGACCTATTGGGGAAAGGAATCCCATGAGTGAAGAACCCGTACCTTATTGAATCTTAATCCACGAAATTGAAGTGAAATCCTAGAGAGATTGACCTTCTTCTACAAGCTTTCTTCATTCTTCAATGGAGGAACTGGGGAGAGAGAAAGTAGAGAGAGGTGAGAGCTTTTGGGTTTTGTTTTGTGAATTAGGTTTGGATGAGTGAAAAATGACTTAAAATGACCCTTAGGCTATATATAATCACCCCTAAATTACCTGAAACACCCCTCACTTAAATTGGTCTTTTTGTAAAGTCTAAATGTCGAATTTGGGAAATGGCTCTGCGTCGCGGGGCCAACACGTATTTTTTCCAATAATAAATTTTGAGACAGTGAGGTCCGTGTGGGATGCGAGTCGCGCAGCAACCCACTGATTCTTGACTTTCGCAGGCTGCTTTGGCAGCCTGCATACCTATGTTGGGGTCCTCCACCATGACCCTTTGGGTAGTCCTTGGGGTGTCCTTTTCAGACATTTAGACCCTCTATACCACACTCTATCTAACCAAAGTCTTTTTACAAGTTTTAGACTTAATTTTAACCTCTGAAACCATCCTCAAACATAGCGACGTCAACTAGTTCAATTAGTCTAGTTTCCAGACGTCATGGACGTCCTTTGAGGTTTAGGATCTAAAACTTCTCGGATGACTTTTAAACATTATTATAGGTCAAAAAACAGTATCTAAACCTTTATACACTCATGTTAGGCTCTATATTAGGCCTTGAATTTTCGTAGTGTTACAAACCAAGACCTTAGGGACATTACAGTGAACTCTATTCACTTTGCACATATACAAATTTCACTTCACATAGAACATGATCAGACCTTACTCACAACACCAATCTAAGTCTACTAGTTAAATGTACATGTAAAGCCCCATAAACTCACACATACTTAGTAAACCTATCATGAGACCACAAGCCTTAACATATACTTCATATACCAAACAAAATACTATAGTCAACTACATACACTTTAATGTAGGACCTTAGTCACATAGTCATATTAGAACTTCATATCATGCATATCATCACATCATGTAGACACTAACACAACATCATACAAGAGAACCATAAACATATGCACATAAATTAGACCACCTTCCTAGGACTCCATTAGATAGCTACTTGTGCAATGTCTAAGTGGGTTAATTTCTTCCACCTATCCTAAGTACCTTCCCATAGGTTATACTAGTTAGGGTCCTTTACTTTACTTTACTTTCATTGTCCATTTACTTTAGGGAAACTATAGTCTCAACCGACACTAAGACCACGGGTGCTAAACATGGAATTTGGTGTTGTACAGCCTTACACAAAAGGAAGGTGTTCTTACCTAGCCAAGGTAGAACATTAACACATGCTAGCATACTAAGTGAAATCACTTGCTAGATCCTATGTGGCAAGCATAGTTATGGAACTTGGAGGTATATGTGGAAACCCTCTTTATGCCAAATGGGGCATTGTAGTTATCCACTATGGAAACATCATTCTATGCCCTTTGGGCTATGAGGCTAACCACCTCGTGAGTTCTATGGTGACCTACCTTCCTCCAATGGTAAGGGACACCCCTCAACTTCAATTTTGCTCCATTCTAAGTTAAGTTCCCTTTTTATTTAATAGTCTTTACTAACTTTACATTATAAAATTAGGCTTAGGAGAGTTAACTCATCATATGCTTAGCTCATAGGTCATAGATGAGAGTTCATCAACCTAAATCATGTGAGAAACCCTTTAACATGGACATAACATATGTAAAGCACCTATCTAGTTTAGGGTACACATGAGAATACCATTCAAATGCCCCTCTATTGACTAGATCATTATTCATGTGTGTCTGTATACTTATATGTGAGCAATCCTTTCAGATAACACATTAAGGCCACAATTATATTCATACTTCATTTCATTCATGCATAAGTGTACAAGTGTAACCATATGAGCAATCATTTCATATAAACTCATTTAGACACTAGGTACAATCATACTTCATCATACCATATACTTCACATTATATCATATAAAACATGTTCATAACATAGTCATGCATTTATATTCTTGTACATTGATAACCAAACCTAGGAACTATCCTATCAAGGCACACATGCGCAATGTATAGACAAGGTCCCATACCCTTTTCCATACTAGTACACCTATCAACTCATCCTAGTGAATTATTCATCGTATAACAGTATAGTATAGATAGCATCACATAAGAGTCATTTATTCAAGACTTACAACATTCTTACAGTAAGCTATAGTCTTTATGAACCTATATTAACTTTATTTCCCATAGTACATTATAGGACCTCATCATAGGCAGCACATATACCTAAATTTAACATAACCATTTACATTCTCATAACATTAGCCATATAACCTAGATCATAGCTAGAATAGGAAACTAGGCATAGGCTTCACATTGGGTGATCATCACTAACACACATTCGTAGTATAATTGCCTTCAAGTCCATGATCACATCACATATATATTTACAATAAGATAAACACCGCCACCATAAGTGGACCATACCACACAATGCTATACAAGGCTTCACCAACTACCAATTCTTGAAGAAAGTAAAAGAGATCGGCATTCTTACCAATTTCTCACCCTTTGATCATCCTTGATCAATGATCCTTTTACATAAACAAATGTTCTCTAATCATAAGGGTAGCCATGCATAAGCCACTACAAGACCATGCTACAAACTATCACAATACACCACCAATATACCAGAAAGTAGAAGGACATAGATCATTAACCAATTTTACATGCATTGATCATTAATCATATTTCATCAAGAATACCAATCTACGGCAGTAGCTAAAGACATAAAACTCAAGTCTATCTCATGCTTCATGTACATACATTATCAATTCAATAGGTTAGAAGAATATAAATCAATCTTACTAAGACACCATTACTTTGATCATAAATAATTCATACCCACAATTCATCAATAACATCAACATAATGCAGTAGCTACAATTTCCTTTACATAAACGAGTACTTCAATCACTTACTCGAGATTACACTGAAAGTCGTGCATTAACATTCAATCAGAAGTATGGATTAAATATTCATGCATCAATCTACATTGGACCATTAAGACTTAATTCATCATTAATAAACATACTAGGCAGTAGATATAGGCATTTCAACATGCTAGAATCACAATTCAATCAACATAAATTCAAGATCACAAAGCCCACACATAGGCTAAATAGTGAGTTGAAGGGAGCATGGTTTCATCATGTAATTGGATTAAAATTCACGTTACAATCAAAAGGTTAACTTATATTCATCATTATGAAGACTTTAAAAACGTTTTGAGAAAGAACCCATGGCGAGATTGCAAGATAAGAGGTTTGATTATATTTTCCTCTTTGAAAACTTTGAGAAGAACTCTCTAGATGGAAGATTAACTAGAGATGAAGGAACACCATACCTTAATGTAGAAGAAGACCTCTAAAACTTGGTGAACAACTTATGGAAATCCAAGCTCCAAGCTGTTCTTGAGATTCACCTTCAATGGAGGTTCTAGAGAGAATATTTTGGAAGGGAAGTCTATTTGTGCGAATTCAATTGGGAATGGGGTAGTCACGGTTTTGATCACTTAAATACACCCAAAAATAACCAAATAAACCATGTAGGGTTGGGTTAGCACGTGGGGTGAATTTCCCATTCACCCCATTAATGAAGCAGCATGCAGGCTGCAGTTGCAGGCACCATTGACGGGCACAAACGATGCCCCGTAGGTCCATCGACGGACCCTACTGCAGGCCGTAGTTTGGATCTGGGGATTGGAAACTTCTTTAAGCCTTCACCAGGCTAAGTTTCCATCAATGCCTCTCCATCGATGGGGCGTTGGTAGACTGCGGACCGTCCCTTGGCTTCGTCGATTGACACTGCCAAGGCAGTGTCTCGACAGCCTTTAGGTCCTCCTTGAGGGCTTCTTACAAGGCCCTTAGGGAGTCGTACCCGGATGTTTCGAACTTAAATATGAAACTTAACAAATCAAGAACCTTCCACATCAGTTTCACCCAAAATGAACACGTAAAACACATCCAAACATGCAAGGCACACTTAATACATACATTATCGTCTCAAGGGCTAACATTCGAACGTCTTGGACGTTCTCAATCGTTTGACCTCCAAACTTCATGAAACTTAATATACTGCCTATAAACATCATTATAACTCATATAAGGACTTCATAAGCTCATGAAATACACATAAGCACATAAAATAGATAAGGCCCCTTTGGTGACTAGTCGTCAAACGTCTTGGTCGTCCCTTGACGTGTGACTTCCAAATGACTTCAAGACATTCATGCATACTTTAAAACACTTAATTAACATATTAACAATATTATAGGCACATTTTATGCTCTATATACTCTAACTCATTTTGGGGGTCTTACAATATCCCCCACTTGGGAACATTCATCCTCGAATGACACTTGAAACACTTCAATCATGACAAGGACTTCAATAAAGTATAGAAAACCTCACAATATTCATAAAATTATCACATATAAGTTAATGCACCAAACTTTCAAGGAACACAAACTTCAAACCACTAAGCACTCAATGCAACACAAGCAAGCCACACTTCCACTCACTCATGTTTAATGCATCAAACACTTTGGCACTTCTCATGTTCATAGGAGGAACATCCTTCTCCTAATCATAACATGGTCATTAAAATTTCATTTTATTAAGATTTCATCATACATGATCACACCTAGGCAGATTTACCAATACTCAAAACATGTAGGCACTCATACTTCAATGCACATAGACTTGATTAACATAGGTTGACAATGGATTGTTATTAGGTAGGCATAATGCCATGGGACCATACTCAATCATACCATGATTAGTTATGTTTTAGGAAGGAATGTCCTTCTCCTCAACACACTTACATGTCTTATGAGTTCATACCCAAGCTAATGCACAAAGGTCAAATTTACTGTAAAATGAGAATTTCTCAACTTTTATCAAAAACATGCTCAAACTTTCTCCCTAGTGAATTCAAAATGGTAATTCACGCCAAGCACCTCACCACATTAGGAAGTCATCTCACAAAATTTTGATTTATAGCATAACACTAGCCTTCATGAGCAAGCATCAAATTGAGAAACTAATACCATTTATAGGCACACACAAGGATACTTAGCTAAACATGTCTTCACTTTTCAAGAGTGAGCATGCAATCATGCTTTCAAAACCATAGGAGTCACAAAATTTACAAGAGACTCTACATTTTTCATTTTAAAGAGGCTCAATTCCTCATTATAAAGCTAAACATTACACATCAAATGTGACTAAAACCAAGTTTCTTACGTTATCTCATGAAGTCAAATGCACAACTAGCATATTAAGATGCACAATCAACATGAGAAAACATGTATTTGATCAAAATTCTTTTTCAAGTACGTTGGAATCTTCAAAATATCCTTAAGGTAGTGTCAATCAATACATACAAAACATATAGAGGTCATGCAATTCATACTTTACGCAAAACTCCTATCCTGAACAAGCTTACTAGGAATTTACTAGATTAAAGCTCAAGTAAGAATAGAAGGACAAGATAGAAATATCTACCACCTTACTACTCCATCATCATCCCCCACTTAGGGTAAACCCAATTAAGAGCCACTTAAACCGACCTTAAGACGATCTTAACTTATCAACCTTCATTTTCATCACTTAAAAGTGATTTACCATTTTAGAAGAACTTGCAGTAACTCAACCTAGGAATACCAAAGGCATTCTAAACCTTATCATCTAGGCAAATTATACCCAATCATCAAGTTAAGTCATTCTACCCAACCACATAAGGTTTTTCAACAATACCATACACACCAAGGTCATACAACAATAGGGGAAACAATAGAAGAGACTCAACCATAGGGACTCTTCCTTTTCATTTAACCTTACAGTAAGGTGACTTCTCGGTCAATCAAACTCACCTCATCACCTTACAAAGATAATCATGTCACCCTCACTTCTAGGATCAAGCCTACACAAAAGGCTTCAATACATACAAATGAATTATGAATAACCACTCATATACAAAGGGCAACATTAGAACTATTAAACTTACATATATAGGCAACATGCATCTTTACCATTTAACATACTCTTCAAAATATTTCAAGTGTAAACCATATTATAATACTATCATCATGCATACTCATAAGGCCACTCATTATTCGAAAAGGAAACTCAATTCAACTATAACAACTTCTAACATGCTTCAACCATATCATGACATACATTTCTCAATAATAACATGCTATTTCACATAAATCTCATACATAGCCACAAAGGTCATCATATCAACATAACATTGCAAAATTCACCTCCACACCTACTCATAAAACCATAAAACCAAGATAAGCATCAAAACTCACCTTTTCTCCCTCAAGTATAGAGATACCATATTATCCAACAAGCAATTACATCTAAAAGACCACATATTAGAGTTAAGTTCTATGGCACGACATGAGAATGATGAAGAAGGGAAACTCTAACGTCCTATAGCCTCCCGCACCACAGATGTGTCGCGACTCACCACCAATGATACGAGACTGTAACAACCCTAAAAATGAATAAGATAAATGCTTAAGGTGTCAATAATGCTTGCGATTAGACCAAAGTTCACACGAATTGATACGCGTAGAACCAGACCTCAGAACCCTTACTACGGCCAAGCCAACTAACTTGGCGAGTTAGTTGAGCTTGGAAAGGTTGGAACCAACCATGTAAGGCTCTCGAAAGCGAAGATTTATTCGAAGGAGTCTTTACCGGACTTAAAAAGAAGAAATTTTAAGTTTTGAGGGTCCAGGGGTAAAATGGTCTTTTCAAGGCCAAAGGTAATATCGTAATTACCCTAACGAATTAATTAATTAATTTGATTAAAAAACCAATTCGGGTTGGGTCGACCCAAAATGACCCGTTTTCGCGAAAATGGTGTCACCCTGGTTCGAGCCCCAACGGAAGCAACGAGTTGGTGATTTAATTAATGTTTTATAATCTGATTTTGTAAGGGCTTAATGGTCATTTCACTAAGCTAATTAAATCAGGTTTCTATTTAAATTAATAAGGAGTCCTAGTTTGACTAATTCCCAAACTAAAACTCCTAATCATAGACTACTCTCTCACGGTCTCTCTCTCACGTTTCACCATCTCTTTCACGTTTGCTCTCTGCCTAAACAACTACAAGAACAGAAAATATATCAAAGTTCTTCACACTTGAAGAACTCACATGAAATATTAAGAAAAACAAAGTAACCAAAAATGTTAAGGCAAAGAGAAGTTGTCCGTCGAGTGGTGTGGACGTTGAGGAGGCTTGGACTGATTTTGGATAGGATTTTGGGCAGCAAGTTCAACGTTTGAACATCAATTAAGGTATGGGTTTCTTATCACTTGGTCCCATTCCGAAGAGACCCCTTAAGATTCAAGATATTAATTTCGAAAACTAGGGTTGTTCCCCGTTGCATGTCCCTGTCACTTGCTCCCATTGAATTATAGGTTGGGTTTGTTTGCTGGTACAAAGTAGGGATGAAATGTGTTTTCGTGATGTTTATGTTTAAGTATGCATGTTCGAAATTATGTGAAAAAAATAATGTGTGTGTGCAACGTGTGGCAGTGAATATACTCACAGTTGGAGGAGTGAAATAGCATGTTTAATCCTTTTATTTTATGTACAAAAGTTGTACACAATGTGATGTTCTTATGGGGTGTGAAGTTATTGATTTTGAGTGAAAAACTCTTGGCTAATATAACTACTAAACTACACCTAATAATGCACTAAATGTTTAATGAAATGCCCTAAGAACTAACGTGAAAAGATTGATGAAAGGAAGTTAAAATTATGAATAAATTTCCAGCTTGGTGTACTTTAGTTTCGGTCAAAAAGAAGGTTAGAATCTGGGTTTTTAATTGAAAATAAAATAGGTGAGGTCAATGGGGATTGAACCCAAGACCTCACATGTGAAGGAATGCTAAAAACGTAAAAGGGGGAAATGGGGTTAAGGGGAATTGAACCCGTGTAGCTACTGTAATTCGAGAAAAAAGGAAATGAAAAATAGGGCTGGGGGGAATCAAAATCGGCTACTTGTTGGGTAAGAAGAGAACAAATAATTTAAGTAAATAAATAGGAGGCGTGGGAATCGAACCCACGACCTCCAGGCAGCAAATGAAAGAAGAGAAATTAAAGAAAAGAAAATGTAAGGCGTGGGAATCGTACCCATGACCTCAAGGCTGGAAAGGAGAAGGCGAAATAATTAAGAAAAATAAAGTGAGGCTGTGGGGGATCGATCCCATAACCTCACTGCCAAAGCGCCTAGCCTAGTGAATTTAATTAAAAATAAAATAGGAGGCTGTAGGTGTTCGAACCCACCACCTCACAGCCTCTAGCGAAATTTAAAGCAAAAATAAGGAGGCTGTGGGGGTTCGAACCCACAACCTCCCTATTCCCAGCGTATATGATGAATAAAATAAAAGAGGCTGTGGGGTTTTGATCCCACAACCTCTTGGTTTAGGCAAAATTGGGAAATAAGATGTTAATGAAAAATAAAAAGGGGTTGTGGGGGTTCTAACCCAAAACCCTTCGGCCAAATTAAGAGGAAAACCAAGTAGAAAACTAAAGATAGAATGTTAATGTTGGGGTTCAATCTAGAGTCCCAATGTCATGGAGATTAAAAATAAAATCAGTGAAAACTGTAAATGTTATCCAAGTGATTCGAACTTGGGTTTCCTTACCCAAACTTTCGTATTGATACATAAGCCATACGTGAATTAAATATCCAAGAACAATGCCACCTACTTAGATCGAAATTAAGATCTTGGCATGTATATATACAAGATACATAAGTCTTGTACTACATAATCTTAGGAATGTATGAATCACATAACAAACTATGAATGAAGCCTCATGGATTGTGTGTATAGACTCATAAGTCTAGCATACGTTTAAAAGAAGTGAACCTAAGATGTAGTTAATGAAATGATGTAACCCTAGAAGGGTTAAGTACGAGTGTAAAACACACTAAATGGCCAAATGCATTGGCATACGATGAAATGATTATTATGTAATGAAATGATGAAACCCTAGAAGGGTTAAGTAAGAGTGTGAAACACACAAATGGACAAGTGCATTGGCATATGACGAAATGAACATTCACGTAAAAAGGGGTGAGTAATTATTAAGAGTAAATATGCTAATGTTAATGAATGTGGTGACAACATGATATGAGGCTAATGTAAAAGATGATAACAATCTCAAATGATCCTAAGTAAATGTTACCAAAACGTACTCACCTATGAGAGTGTAAGTTAATGAAGAGACCAGTCTATATGAACACTCTAATGAAAGTATTAAGATTAACACACTTAATACTAATGATGAGATGAGAAATCGTCTATTGAGCTATGATGTCCTCATACTATAAGCCAGCTAACTCTCATGAGATGAGACTGTCCGGCTTGTCGGGTATGGGTCTCCTTATATCTCCTGATCTTCGAACCTATACTGCAAATATAGGGATCTGGCAGGGTTAAATTCCCATGTACGCTAGCTTTTGGGTCACCTTGGCTGGTGATTCCACCTCTTTTCGGTGTGGGGGAGACACTGGATTTCATGATGCTCACATGATCTATGCCGGTTAAAGTTAAAGTTCCCAATGATTGAATGAGGCCAGCCTCAAATGAAGCATATAATGAAATGAATAATACCAAAGGTGTTAGGATAGGATAATCAAGAGGCGAGCTAGACTCAGGTAATGACACTAGGTTATTCTTGATCATTGCACAGCAAACCCGATGAAAGTCATAAACTACATCCTAGGTATAGCTGGTGTTCACACTGGCTTATGAACGAAATGAAATGAAGTATGTATGAATGAATGAAGCAGACTCTGTGTTTGCTAATGAAGACTCCCTAGTTGAGGTCCCATATGTTGAGCCCTCATTTCGGAAAGTCTTAATGTTAAGTCCATGATTCCAAGGTCTTATGGCATATGAATTAATGATATGAAAGAAGTTATGTGCTATATGCAATATGTTATGTGCTATATGCAATATGATATGTGCTATGTGTAAGATGTTATGTGCTGTGTGCAATATGATAATTATGATGATGCATGTTACTTTCATGGCATGACTTTCCTAATCCAAATTTGGAAAGCTCACTGACTTTTCTAATCCAAATTTGGAAAGCTCACTGACTTTCCTAATCAAAATTTGGAAGGTTCACTAACTGTCCTAATCTCAATTTGGCAAGTCTACTGACTTGACTTTCCATAATCATGTTGTTAGGAAAGAGATATCTTTTCTCATGCATGTCCTTGGTGTGTGCTTGTATATACCCATACTTAGTACAAGTGTGTACTAACCCTATACAACTCAACAATTTTAGGTGCAGGCACAGCTGGACGCTAGAGCTACAGGTTGACGCTGAAGCTATCCGGACGTCGAGCATTCATCCGGACTTGTTAGGTCCTCATGCATTTCGAAGATGCTGCCATTTATATTCTAGATTAGTTTTAGAGTTGAGCTAGTGGAGCATGTTCCACTAGCGTTTCTTTCCTGTTTTATTCAGACATTGTATTGGTGCCATTTTGGCAAGTATATCTTTATTACTATGTTAGACTATTTCTTTCATTTGATAATCTTGATATTAGATGGTTGACGGTGAACAATTATGTATTGATGAGAATGTTTAATAAGTATGTTAAGAAACAAAAAGTTTCAAATTTTCCGCTAAAATTAACCTAAATGAAGTAAGAAGGACGTATGTAGGCTTGTTTGCGACCTCTGAGAGGTCAACGACGCCGGTCTCGTCTAGGGTCTAGATTCCGGTCGTGACAAAGTTGGTATCAGAGCACTAGGTTAAGATCCTAGAATAATGAGTTCATATCAACCACATTGAGTACTTTCTAAGTCATGGTAGTGAAGTGCACCACTATCCTGGATAAGAGACTGCATGATTCGTAGGAAAATTTCCCTTCTTCTAATCTTATCGTGCTTTTCCTAATGTCTAATTTCTTGATGTTATGAGCGTGTCTAACATTAATTCTTGTTGTTTTCAGAGAATGAATACTAGGAGAACCATTGGTCAGAGGGAAGGAGGTGCAGCTGCTGGGAACAATCAGGTTCCACCCCAGGCTCCAGCTGAAGGAGTGGATACGCCAGTTAACCCAGATGGGTTGACTGATGCTGAGGTGAGGGCATCTCTGGCCCAGATGGCATAGGCCATTACTATACAGTCCCAGGCTATGACTGCCCAGGTCAATCGACAGGATGTTTAGACGGAGAACCCACCGGTTCGTAGCATGGCTGACATGCTGAGAGACTTCACGAGGATGAATCCTCCTATTTTCACAGGGTCTAAGACTTCAGAGAATCCCCAGGAGTTTGTGGATGAGGTGCATAAGATTCTAGTGGCTATGGGGGCCATAGATGATGAGAAGGCTGAGCTGGCTTCCTATCAGCTCAAGGATGTGGCACAAACTTGGTGCAAGATGTGGCAGGATAGCCTAGCTTTGGGCGGAGTTCCAGTCACTTGGGAGCTGTATAAGACAGCCTTTCTGGAGAGATTCTTTCCCAGAGAAATGAGGGAGGCCAAGGTTGAGGAGTTCATCAACCTTAAGCAAGGATCTATAACAGTCAAGGAGTATTCCCTGAAGTTTGTTAAGCTATCCAGGTATGCTACTTTCCTTAGTATCTAACAGCAAGGATAAGGTGAGTACTGAAGTTTGTTAAATTATCCAGGTATACTACTTTCCTTGTGTCTAACAGCAGGGATGAGATAAGCAGGTTCCTCACAGGAATCAATGGAGATCTGGAGGAGGAGTGTCGGTCTGCGATGCTCCATGATAATATGGACCTCTCCAGATTGATGGTGCATGTCCAGCAGGTAGAGGACAGCCGCAAAAAGAGGGGTATTCGTGATACTAGTAGGCCTAAGCCTCAAGATCAGGCAGGTCCGAGCCATGGAGGCCACAGAAACAATTTTTGCGTCCGTGAGCAGCCCAGGTTCAAGAAGGGGCAACAGAGTTCTGGGAACTCTAATTTTTAGAGGAGTACAACACCTAGAGGAGGCAGACCTGACCACAAGAAGGGCAATGGAGGTGAGATGCAGCGTCCTAAAAAGAATTGTGCTAAGTGTGGCCGTGCTCACAGTGGAGAGTGCAAACAGGGCACTAATGCCTGCTTCGATTGCGGTAAGAGTGGGCACATGGTTAGAGACTTCCCACAGAACAGAGGTCAGGCTGGAGGTAATGCTCAGCCTAGGCCTAATCCACAAGGTGCAACAGCAGCCGAGCCTCCTAAGAGGAACATGTTCTATACCTTGAAGGGCAGAGAGGAGCAGGAGAAGTCCGCTGATGTGGTCACAGGTATGCTGCAAGTACTCTCAACTTCTGTTTATGCTTTACATAATCCAGGGTCTACGCTTTCCTTTCTAACTCCTTTGCTTGCTCTCACTTTTGAGATATTTCCTGAAGTTCTACATGATCCTATAGTGGTTAGTACACCTTTAGGAGAGAATGTAAGAACTGATAGAGTATACAAGGATTGCCCAATAGTTGTAAGTGGTAAGACTATGTGTGCAGACTTGGTTGAGTTACCCATGCATGATTTTGATGTTATTCTTGGCATGGATTGGCTTCCCAGTTGTTATGCTTGTTTGGACTGTCGTAGTAGAGTGGTGAGATTTCGTTTCCCAAATGAAGGGGAGCTAGTCTGGGAGGGGTACAACTCGAGTCGTCCTAACACCTTGATTTCGAACCTTAAGGCCAATAAAATGATGTCCAAGGGGTTATTGTGTCATCTTGTGAGTGTTAATGATTTAGATCATGACATTCCTTCCATAGACTTAGTGCCTGTAGTAAATGAGTTCCTAGATGTATTTCCTGATGATTTGCCTGGAGTCCCTCCCCCTCGAGAGATTGATTTTGGTATCGACTTAGAACCCGATACTAAACAAATTTCAATTCCTCCTTACAGAATGGCTCCAGCTGAACTCAAAAAGTTGAAGCTGCAGTTAGAAGATCTCACTGACAAGGGTTTCATTCAGCCGAGCATATCCCCTTGGGGCGCTCCAGTGTTGTTTGTGAAAAAGAAGGATGGAACCCTTAGAATGTGTATCGATTATCGGCAGCTCAACAAAGTAACTATAAAGAATAAGTATCCACTTCCCCGAATAGATGATTTGTTCGATCAGCTCCAAGGGTCTAGTTTCTTCTCTAAGATTGATCTTCGTTCAGGGTATCATCAGCTAAGGGTTAGGGATGGAGATATCCCAAATACAGCCTTTCGTACCCGTTATGGTCACTATGAGTTCTTAGTCATGTCATTTGGTCTTACGAATGCACCTGCTGCATTAATGGACCTCATGAACCGAGTCTTCCGTGAGTAGCTTGACTCTTTCATCATAGTATTCATTGATGACATTCTCATCTACTCCAGGACCAAGGAAGAGCATGAACAGCGTTTGAGACTAACCTTGCAGGTACTTAGACAACATCAGCTGTATGCCAAATTCAGCAAGTTTGAATTTTGGCTTAGATCAGTGACCTTTCTGGGTCATGTTGTGTCCGATCAGGGCGTGGAGGTGGATCCCAGGACGACTGAGGCTATGAAGAACTGGCCAAAGCCTTTTACTCAAACAGACATCCATAGCTTTTTGGGATAGGCTGGTTAGTACCGCAGATTTGTGGAGGGCTTTTCTTCCATTGTTGCCCCATTGACAGCTTTGACTAAGAAGAAAGCCAAGTTTGAATGGACAGAGACTTGTGAGAAGAGGTTCCAGGAGCTCAAGGACAGACTCACTTCAGCCCTGGTGCTTACTTTGCCTAAGTGTGGTGAGAATTACACTGTTTATTGTGATGCATCTAGGGTTGGTTTGGGTTGTGTTCTTATGCAGGTTGGTAAGGTGATAGCCTATGCATCCAGACAGCTCAAGGTTCTTTAGAAGAATTATCCCACTCATGACCTGGAGTTGGCAGCTGTGGTGTTTGCACTGAAGCTGTGGAGGCACTACTTGTATGGAGTGCATGTGGATGTATTCACAGACCACAAGAGTCTCCAGTACGTGTTCACACAGAGGGAGTTGAATCTACATCAGCGGAGATGGTTGGAGCTGTTAAAGGATTATGACATGAATGTTCACTACCATCCAAGTAAGGCTAATGTTGTGGCTGATGCTTTGAGCAGGATGAGCATGGGAAGTACAGCCCACGTTGAGGATGAGAAGAAGGAGTTGGTGAGAGATGTACACAGACTGGACAGACTGGGTGTGCGATTGGTTGACTCTACTAGTGGGGGTGTTTCAGTTCATCCTAGTTCTGAATCATCCTTGATAGTTGAAGTCAAACAGGGTCAGCATCTAGATCCTGTGTTGATGGAGCTGAAGGACTCATTGTTGATGAAAATGAATGAGTCTTTCGCTTTGGGAGGTGATGGCATACTTAGATATCAGGACAGGCTGTGTGTACCAGATGTGGATAATTTGTGGACCAGAATTGTTGCAGAGGCCCATAGTTCCAGATATTCCATACATCCAGGTTCCACCAAGATGTATCATGATCTTAAGCAGATTTATTGGTGGGATGCCATGAAGAAGGAAATTGCAAAATATGTGGCCAAGTGTCCTAATTGTAAGCAGGTTAAGGCAGAGCATCTTAAGCCTGGCGGTCTGACTCAGATTATTGATGTTTCGACTTGGAAGTGGGAGTCCATTAATATGGACTTCGTGGTTGGTCTTCCTAGGACTAGGAGGCAGCATGAATCCTTATGGGTTATTGTGGACAGATTGACTAAGTCTGCCCACTTTATCCCTGTGAAGTCTACTTACAGAGCCGAGGATTATGTGAGACTCTACATTGATGATATTGTGAGATGGCATGGGATTCCTTTGTCTATCATTTCACATAGAGGAGCCCAGTTTACTTTACATTTTTGGACATCTTTCCAGAAAAGCTTGGGCACGGAGGTAAAGCTTAGTACTGCCTTTCATCCTCAGACTGATGGGCAGGCAGAGCGCACCATTCAGACATTGGAGGACATGTTGAGAGCGTGTGTGATTGACTTTAGAGGTAGCTGGGATGACCATTTGCCATTGATAGAGTTCTCGTATAATAATAGCTATCACTCCAGCATTGGGATGGCACCGTTTGAGGAACTGTATGGTAGGAGGTGTAGATCTCCAGTTGGGTGGTTCGAGGTTGGAGAGTCATCCATTTTGGGTCCAGAGATCATTCATGAGGCCTTAGAGAAGGTCAGAGTGATTAGGGATAGGTTGGCTACTCCTTACAGCCGACAGAAGTCATATACAAATAACAGAAAGCGGCCCTTAGAAATTGATGTTGGTGACCAAGTTTACTTGATGATATCACCTATGAAAGGGGTGATGAGATTTTGTAGAAAAGTGATGCTGAGTTCGAGGTATGTTGGGCCATATGAGTACCTACAGTGTGTGGGTGAGGTGGCCTATGAGTTAGCATTGCCTGCGGAGCTAGCTTCTGTTCATCCAGTCTTTCATCTCTCAATGTTGAAAAAGTGCCTAGGTGATCCAGCATCGATTCTACCTGTTGAAGGTTTGGGGGTTGACGAAGACTTGTCTTATGAGGAGGTACCTGTTCAGATCTTAGACTGACAGGTCAAGCGGCTGAGGAACAAGGAGATTGCCACAGTGAAGGTATTGTGGAGAAATCATCTTGTTGAGGGTGCTACGTGGGAGGCTGAGGACGACATGAGATCCCGCTACCCTCATCTTTTCATCTCTTGAGGTTAGACTTCCTACTCTTAAGTCTAAGTTTCGTTATCTCTCCGTATTTTATTGCTATTGCTTGAATGTGCATAGTGATTAGGTTATGATCTGACTGGAATTACGATATGTAGTGGTAGTGTCATTCGGGGATGAATGTTCCTAAGGGGGGGATAATGTAACAACCCTAAAAATGAATAAGATAAATGCTTAAGGTGTCAAGAATGCTTGCGATTAGACCAAAGTTCACACGAATTGATACGCGTAGAACCAGACCTCTGAACCCTTACTACGGCCAAGCCAACTAACTTGGGGAGTTAGTTGAGCTTGGAAAGGTTGGAACCAACCATGTAAGGCTCTCGAAAACGAAGATTTATTCGAACGAGTCTTTACCGGACTTAAAAAGAAGAAATTTTAAGTTTTGAGGGTCAAGGGGTAAAATGGTCTTTTCCAGGCCAAGGGTAATATCGTAATTACCCTAAGGAATTAATTAATTATTTAGTTAATTTAATTAAAGAACCAATTCGGGTTGGGTCAACCCGAAATGACTCATTTTCGCAAAAATGGTGTCACCCGGGTTTGAGCCCCAACGGAAGCAACGAGTTGGTGATTTAATTAATGTTTTATAATCTGATTTTGTAAGGGCTTAATGGTAATTTCACTAAGCTAATTAAATCAGGTTTTTATTTAAATTAATAAGGAGTCCTAGTTTGACTAATTCCCAAACTAAAACTCCTAATCATAGACTACTCTCTCACGATCTCTCTCACACGTTTCACCATCTCTTTCACGTTTGCTCTCTGCCTAAACAATTACAAGAACAGAAAATATATCAAAGTTCTTGACACTTGAAGAACTCACATGAAATTTTAAGAAAAACAAAGTAACCAAAAACGTTAAGGCAAAGAGAAGTTGTCCGTCGAGTGGTGTGGACGCTGAGGAGGATTGGACTGATTTTGGAGAGGGTTTTGGGCAGTAAGTTCAACGTTTCAACATCAATTAAGGAATGGGTTTCTTCTCTCTTCGTCCCTTTCCCAAGAGACCCCTTAAGATTTAAGATATTCATTCCGAAAACTAGGGTTGTTCCCCGTTGCATGTCCCTGTCACTTGCTCCTATTGAATTATAGGTTGGGTATGTTTGCTGGTACAAAGTAGGGATGAAATGTGTTTTCGTGATGTTTATGTTTAAGTATGCATGTTCGAAATTATGTGAAAAAAATTATGTGTATGTGCAACGTGTGGCAGTGAATATACTCACTGTTGGAGGTGTGAAATAGCATGTTTAATCATTGTGTTTTATGTGCAAAAGTTGTACACAATGTGATGTTCTTATGGGGTGTGAAGTTATTGATTTTGAGTGAAAAACTCTTTGCTAATATAACTACTAAACTACACCTAATAATGCACTAAATGTATCATGAAATGCCCTAAGAACTAACGTGAAAAGGTTGATGAAAGGAAGTTAAAAATTATGAATAAATTTCCAGCTTGGTGTACTTTAGTTTCGGTCAAAAAGAAGGTTAGAATCTGGGTTTTTAATTGAAAATAAAATAGGTGAGGTCAATGGGGATTGAACCCAAGACCTCACATGTGAAGGAATGCTAAAAACGTAAAAGGGGGAAATGGGGTTAAGGGGAATTGAACCCGTGTAGCTACTGTAATTCGCAAAAAAAGGAAATAAAAAATGGGGCTGGGGGGAATCGAAATCGGCTAATGGTTGGGTAAGAAGAGAACAAATAATTTAAGTAAATAAATGGGAGGCGTGAGAATCCAACCCACGACCTCAAGGCAGCGAATGAAAGAAGAGAAATTAAAGAAAAGAAAATTTGAGGCGTGGGAATCGAACCCACGACCTCAAGGCTGGAAAGGAGAAGGCGAAATAATTATGAAAAATAAAGTGAGGCTGTGGGGGATCGATCCCACAACCTCATTGCCAAAGCGCCTAGCCTAGTGAATTTAATTAAAAATAAAATAAGAGGCTGTGGGGGTTCGAACCCACCACCTCACAGCCTCTACCGAAACTAAAAGCAAAAATAAGGAGGCTGTGGGGGTTCGAACCCACAACCTCCCTATTCCCAGCGTATATAATGAATAAAATAAAAGAGGCTGTGGGGGTTTGATCCCACAACCTCTTGGTTTAGGCAAAATTGGGCACTAAGATGTTAATGAAAAATAAAAAGGGGTTGTGGGGGTTCTAACCCACAACCCTTCGGCCAAATTAAGAGGAAAACCAAGTAGAAAACTAAAGATAGAATGTTAATGTTGGGGTTCAATCTAGAGTCCCAATTTAATGGAGATTAAAAATAAAATCAGTGAAAAATGTAAATGTTATCCAAGTGATTCGAACTTGAGTTTCCTTATCCAAACTTCCGTATTGATACATAAGCCATACGTGAATTAAATATCCAAGAACAATGCCACCTACTTAGATCGAAATTAAGATCTTGGCATGTATATATACAAGATACATAAGTCTTGTACTACATAATCTTAGGAATGTATGAATCACTTAACAAACTATGAATGAAGCCTCATGGCTTGTCTGTATAGACTCATAAGTCTAGCATACGTTTAAAAGAAGTGAACCTAAGATGTATGTAATGAAATGATGTAACCCTAGAAGGGTAAAGTACGAGTGTAAAACACACTAAATGGCCAAATTCATTGGCATACGATGAAGTGATTATTATGTAATGAAATGATGAAACGCTAGAAGGGTTAAGTAAGAATGTGAAACACACAAATGGCCAAGTGCATTGGCATATGATGAAATGAACATTCACGTAAAAAGGGGTGAGTAATTATGAGGAGTAAATGTGCTAATATTAATGAATGTGGTGATAACATCATATGAGGCTAATGTAAAAGATGAGAATAATCTCAAATGAGCCTAAGTAAATGTTACCAAAACGTACTCACCTATGAGAGTGTAAGTTAATGAAGAGACCAGTCTATATGAACACTCGAATGAAAGTATTAAGATTAACACACTTAATACTAATGATGAGATGAGAAATCATCTATTGAGATATGATGTCCTCATACTAGAAGCCAGCTTCCATGACGTATGAGTTGAATGTAATGGAACTTTATACTGAGCATCGATAGACTAGCTATGAGCGGTGATGCCTTCTTTCGTGAAGGGCGAAGGTTCACGTTACTCTCATGAGATGAGACTGTCCGGCTTGTCGGGTATGGGTCTCCTTATATCTCCTGGTCTTCAAACCTATACTGCCAATATAGGGATCTGGCGGGGTTAAATTCCCATGTACGCTAGAATGTTTTGGGTCACCTTGGCCGGTGATTCCACCTCTTTTCGGTGTGGGGGAGACACTGGATTTCATGGTGCTCACATGATCTATGTCGGTTAAAGTTAAAGTTCCCAATGAATGAATGAGGCCAGCCTCAAATGAAGCACATAATGAAATGAATGATACCAAAGGTGTTAGGATAGGATAATGAAGAGGCGAGGTAATGACACTAGGTTATTCTTGATCATTGCACAGCAAACCCGATGAAATTCTTAAACTACATCCTAGGTATAGTTGGTGTTCACACTGGCCTATGAACGAAATGAAATAAAGTACGTATGAATGAATAAAGCAGACTCTGTGTTTGCTAATCAAGACTCCCTAGTTGAGGTCCCATATGTTGAGCCCTCATTTTGGAAAGTCTTAATGTTAAGTCCATGATTCCAAGGTCTTATGGCATATGAATAAATGATATGAAAAAAGTTATGTGCTATATGCAATATGTTATGTGCTAATGCAATATGATATGTGCTATGTGTAAGATGTTATGTGCTGTGTGCAATATGATAATTATGATGATGCATGTTACTCTCATGTCATGACTTTCCTAATCCAAATTTGGAATGGTCACTGACTTTTCTAATCCAAATTTGAAAGCTCACTGACTTTCCTAATCCAAATTTTGAAGGTTCACTAACTTTCCTAATCTCAATTTGGCAAGTCCACTGACTTGACTTTCCATAATCATGTTGTTAAGAAAGAGTTATCTTTTCTCATGCATGTCCTTGGTGTGTGCTTGCATATACGCATACTTAGTACAAGTGTGTACTGACCCTATACAACTGTCACGACAGGAATCTAGACCCCAGACGAGACCGGTGTCGTTGACCTCTCAGAGGTCGCTGAAAAGCCTACTTACATTCTTACTTTACATAGGTTAATTTTAGCGGAAAATTTGAAACTTTTTGTTTCTAAATATTGCTTACTAAACATTTCTAATACATTCGTAATTTGTTCAACATCAACCATCTAATCATTAAGAGATAATCAAATGAAAGAAATAGTTCAATAAACATAATTGTATAATTGCCAAAATGGCCCAGTACATAGTCTGAATAAAATAAGGAAGAAACGCTAGTGGAACATACTCCACTAGCTCAACTCCTAAACTAAGCTAGAACATAAAATAGTAGCATCCTCGAAAGCATGAGGACCTACCAAAGTCGGATGAATGCTGGACGTCCGGATAACTGCAGCGATGATCCTGTAGCTCTACCGTCCACCTGTGCCTGCACCTAAAATAGTAGAGTTTGTATGGAGTTAGTACACACTTGTACTAAGTATGGGTATATGCAAGCACACACCAAGGACATGCATGAGAAAGAATAGCTCTTTCCTAACAACATGACTTTTGGAAGTCAAGTCAGTGGACTTGCCAAATTGAGATTTGGAAAGTTTCCTAATTTGGATTAGGAAAGTAAATGATCTTTCCAAATCTGGATTAGGAAAGTCAGTGAGCTTTCCAGATTGGGAATAGTAAGGTTATGCCATGAGAATAACATACATCATCGTACTTTTCACATTTGCACACATCACATAACATTTAAACTTAGCACATATCATATAGCATACAGTACATGTTGCATGTAGCACATAACTTCTTTCATATCATTCATTCATATACCATGAGACCTTGGAATCATGGAATTGACATTAAGACATCCCAGAAATGAGGGCTCAACATATGGGACCTCAACTAGGGAGTCTTCATTAGCAAACACAGAGTCTGTTTTATTCTTTCATACGTACTTCATTTCATTTAGTTCATAGTCCAGTGTAACCACCGGTTATACCAGGATGTAGTTTAAGACTTTTATTAGGTTCGTTGTGCTATGACCAAGAATGACCTAATGTCATTACTTGAATCTAACTCACCTTATGATTATCCTATCCTAACACCTTTGGTATTCATTCATTTCATTATGTGCATCATTTGAGGCTGGCCTCACTCATTCATTGGGAACTTTTACTTTAACCGACATAGATCATGTGAGCATCATGAAATCCAGTGTCTCCCCCACACCGAAAAGAGGTGGAATCACCGGCCAAAGTGATCCAATAACATGCTAGCGTACATGGGAATTTAACCCCGCTAGATCCCTATATTGGCAGTATAAGTTCAAAGATTAGGAGATATAAGGAGACCCATACCCGGCAAGCCGGACAGTCTCATCTCATGAGAGTTACGTGAACCTCCGCCCTTCCCGAAAGAAGGCATCACCGCTCATAGCTAGTCTATCGTTGCTCAGTATAAATTTCCATTTCATTCATGTCATACGTCATGGAAGCTGACTTCTAGTATGAGGACATCATAGCTCATTAGATGATTTCTCATCTCATCATTTGTATTAAGTGTGTTAAGCTCAATACTCTCATTAGAGTGTTCATAGAGACTGGTCTCTTCATTATCTTACACTCTCATAGGTGAATACATGTTAGTAACATTTACTTAGGCTCATTTGAGATTACCCTCCTCATTTACATTAGCCTCATATCATGTTGTCACCACATTCATCATCATTTGCACCTTTGTTTTTCTTAGTTGTTCACCTCTTATTACGTGAATGTTCATTTCGTCATATGCCAATGCACTTGGCCATTTGGTGTGTCTCACACCCTTACTTAACCCCTCTAGGGTTCATCATTTCATTTCATACATCTTAGTTTTACTTACTTTTGAACGTATGTTAGACTTATGAGTCTATACACACAAGCCATGAGGCTTCATTCATACTTCGTTAAGTGATTCTTACATTCCTAAGATTATGTAGTACAAGACTCATGTATCTTGTATTTATGCCAAGATCTTGAATTTGATCTAAGTAGGTGGCATTATTCTTGGACGTTTTGTTCACGTATGACTTATGTATCAATACGAAATTTTGGGCAAGGAATCCCAAGTCTTGAATCAATTGGATATCATTTACATTTTTAATTGATTTTATTCTAATATTCTTAACATTTTAACTCTAAGTCAAATCACAATATTAACATTGAAGGATTACTTTTCTATTTAAAATTTTCCTTGCATTGGCCGATGGATTGTGGGTTCGAGTCCCCACAACCCCATTTTCATTTTTCATTAACATAATATTCTCCTATTTTTTCTTAAACCAAGAGGTTGTGGGTTCGAACCCCCACAGCCTCCTTCTTTATAATTTATTTTCGCTTAAGGGCTGTGAGGTGGTGGGTTCGAACCCCCACAGCCCCATAATTATATTTTTAATATTTTCTCTAAGTTAAGAACATGGACAGTGAGGTCGTGGGATCGAACCCCCACGGCCTCACTTATTTTAACATTTAATTTCGCCCCCCTCTATTCCCAAATCTTGAGGTCGTGGGTTCGAATCCCACGCCTCACACCCTTTTCTTTTTATTTTATTTCCTATTCTTCATGAGTTCTGACCGAGGGGTCATGGGTTCGAATCCCACTCCCCTCATTAATTTTTTTTCTCTCATTCATTCCCTTGATCAGACCCAGGATCGAACCCCCTCAGCCCTCACCCTTTTTCCGTGGTCTATTTCGGCCAAGGATGAGGTCACGAGTTCAATTCCTAGTGGCCTCATTCTTTTATTTTGTAGTAAATTTCCAGATTCATATGCATTTATATTTAGTCTAAATTAACTTGTACAATGCTGGAAATTTTAGTCACTTTATAACTCATCATATTAGTGCATTACTTAGCACAAGGTTACATTCATGGATTCCGTTTTAACGTAATTTCAAGAGCATCATTCATAGAATCAATTGGTTATGAGCTTCTTATTAAAATCAGCCTCATTTTCTTTTTATGAACATCACGATCTTCATGACTCTATGTACGTAAAATAACAACCACAACATTTACCAACTAAAGCCACAAGGCCGAAACTATTGTCATGTTCACACACACTTGCACACAATTTTTACACGATTATGAACACATACATGGGTTGTCATTTTTCATAAATTAACATACATACAACACATTCATATACAGCACAAACATCACATAATCCTAAGTCTACCAGCTTTCATACCAACCTACGAATTCGTTGGGAGCTAATGACAGGGACATGCAACGGGGAAAACAACCTTAGTTTTGAGCCGAATATTCTGAGTCCTAGGGGTCTCTGGGGAAAGGGACCAAGAGTAAGAAGACCCATACCTTAGTTTTCTTGTTCAATTACTAGAATGCTTCCCAAGAACTTCTCCAAAAAGCAGTCCAAACACCAAAAGTCACACCTTACCCGACTAGCGTAGTACGTTTTGCTTAACGTTACCGAATTGCTTTATCTTTTGTGTTTTGCGTGTGAATTCTTCAAGCATGAAGAACTTTAGTTTTTTTTCTGATTTTTCTCACGTTTGCAGCCAGCAGAGAGTGTGAGAAAGAGAGAGATTAATCGTGAAAGAGAATGGGAGATAGGAGATAGTGGTCTATTAGAAGTAGGACTTGTGGGTAGGACTTAGTCAACTTAAATAAATAATTAAAATTAATAGAAATCTGATTCTTTTTCCTAAATCAGTTAATATTAATTATTTATTAAAAATTAAGTTAACAAATTAAAATAAAAGCAAGTTAAATCTTGCTTCTAGTGGGGCTCGAACCCGAGTGACCCCATTTGCGAAAATGGGTCAATTCGGGTTGCCCTACCCGAAATGCCTTAAATTAATTAATTAATTAATTAATTAATTCCTCAGGGTAATTACAATATTACCCTTGGCTTGGAAAAGACCATTTTACCCTTGGACCCTCAAAACTTAAGATTTCTTCTTTTGAGTCCGGCAGAAACTCTTTCGATTAAATCTTCGTTTTCGCGAGCCTCACATGGTTGGTTCAAACCATTCCAAGCACAATTAACTCCCCAAGTTAGTTGGCTTGGTCGTAGTAAGGGTTCTGAGGTCTGGTTCTACGCGTATCAATACGTGTGGACCTTGGTCTATCGCAAGCATTCTTGAAAAACCTAAGTCTTGATCCTATTCATTTTTAGGGTTGTTACATTATCCCCCCCTTAGGAACATTCGTCCCCGAATGACACTACTACTTCATGTTGTAATGCCCGTCAGATCATAATAAAAGCACTATACACAGTCAATCAATAGCAACAACATACGGGGAGGTAAGGCAGCATAGGTTTAAGAGTATAAAGTCTAACCTCAAGAGCTGAACAGGTGAGGGTAGCGGGCCCTCATGTCGGCCTCAGCTTCCACGTAGCTCCCTCAACAAGATGATTTCTCCACAATACTTTCACTGTGGCAATCTCCTTGTTCCTCAGCCGCTTGACCTGTCTGTCTAAGATCTCAACCGGTACCTCCTCATAAGACAAGTCTTCATCAACCCCCAAACCTTCAACAGGTAAGATTGATGCTGGATCACCTAGGCACTTCTTCAACATAGATACATGAAAGACTGGATGGACAGAAGCTAACTCTGCGGGCAATGCCAACTCATAGGCCACCTCACCCACACGCTGTAGGATCTCATATGGCCCAACATATCTCGGACTCAGCTTCCCTTTCCTACCAAATCTCATCACCCCTTTCATAGGTGATATTTTTAAGTAAACCTGATCACCAACATCAAACTCTAAGGGCCGCTTTCTGTTATCAGCATATGACTTCTGCCGACTGTACGCAGTAGTCAACCTGTCCCTAATCATTCTGACCTTCTCTAAGGCCTCATGAATGATCTCCGGCCCCAAAATGGATGACTCTCCAACCTAGAACCACCCAACTGGAGATCTACACCTCCTACCATACAGTGCCTCAAACGGTGCCATCCCAATGCTGGAGTGATAGCTATTATTATACGAGAACTCTATCAAAGGCAGATGGTCATCCCAGTTACCTCTGAAGTCAATCACACACGCCCTCAACATATCCTCCAATGTCTGTATGGTGCGCTCTGGTTGCCCATCTGTCTGAGGGTGAAAGGCAGTACTAAGCTTCACCTGCGTGCCCAAGCTCTTCTGGAAAGATCTCCAGAAATGAGAAGTAAACTTAGCTCCTCTGTCTGAAATAATAGACAAGGGAATCCCATGCCATCTCACAATCTCATCAATGTAAAGCCTCGTATAATCCTCGGCTCTGTAAGTAGACTTTACAGGATAAAGTGGGCAGACTTAGTCAATCTGTCCACAATAACCCATATAAAGTCATGCTGCCTCCTAGTCCTCGGAAGCCCAACCACGAAGTCCATATTAATGGCCTCCCATTTCCAAGTCGGAACCTCAATAATCTGCATCAGACCACAAGGCTTAAGATGCTCTGCCTTGACCTGCTGACAATTAGGACACTTGGCCACATATTCTGCAATGTCCTTCTTCATGCCATCCCACCAATAAATCTGCTTGAGATCATGATACATCTTGGTGGAACCTGGATGTATAGAATATCTGGAACCATGGGCCTCTGCAACAATCCTGGTCCGCAAATCATCCACATCTGGCACACACAGCCTGTCCTGATATCTAAGTATGCCATCACCTCCCAAAGCGAAAGACTCATTCTTCTTTATCAGCACTGAGTCCTTCAGCTCCATCAACACGGGATCTAGATGCTGACCCTTCTTGACTTCAACTACCAAGGATGATTCAGAACTAGGATGAACTGAAACATCCCCACTAGTGGAGTCAATCAAACGCACACCCAGTCTGGCTAGTCTGTGTACATCCTTTACCAACTCCCTTTTCTCATCCTCAACGTGAGCTGTACTTCCCATGCTCATCCTTCTCAAAGCATCAGCTATAACATTAGCCTTACCTGGATGATAGTGCACATTCATGCCATAATCCTTCAACAGCTCCAACCATCTCCGCTGACGTAGATTCAACTCCCTCTGTGTGAACACGTACTGGAGACTCTTATGGTCTGTGAACACATCTACATGCACTCCATACAGATAATGCCTCCACAGCTTCAGTGCAAATACCACAGCTTCCAACTCCAGGTCATGAGTGGGATAATTCGTCTCATGAACCTTGAGTTGTCTAGATGCATAGTCTATCACCTTACCAACCTGCATAAGAACACAACCCAAACCAACCCTAGATGCATCACAATAAATAGTGTAATTCTCACCACACTTAGGCAAAGTAAGCACCGGGGCTGAAGTGAGTCTGTCCTTGAGCTCCTGGAAACTCTTCTCACAAGTCTCCGTCTATTCGAACTTGGCTTTCTTCTTAGTCAAAGCTGTCAATGGGACAGCAATGGAAGAAAAGCCCTCCACAAACCTGCGATAGTAACCAGCTAATCCCAAAAAGCTACAGATGTCAGTAGGAGTAAGAGGTTTTGGCCAGTTCTTCACAGCCTCAGTCTTCCTATGATCCACCTCCACGCCCTGATCGGACACAACATGACCCAGGAAGGTCACTGATCTCAGCCAGAATTCACATTTGCTGAATTTGGCATACAACTGATACTGTCTAAGTACCTGCAAGGTTAGTCTCAAATGCTGTTCATGCTCTTCCTTGGTCTTAGAGTAGATGAGAATGTCATCAATGAATACTATGATGAAAGAGTCAAGGTATTCACGGAAGACCCAGTTCATGAGGTCCATAAATGCAGCAGGTGCATTCGTGAGACCAAATGACATGACTAAAAACTCATAGTGACCATAGCGGGTACGAAAGGCTGTCTTTGGGATATCTCCATCCCTAACCCTAAGCTGATGATACCCTGAACGAAGATCAATCTTAGAGAAGAAACTAGACCCTTGGAGTTGATCAAACAGATCATCTATTCTGGGGAGTGGATACTTATTCTTTATAGTTACTTTGTTGAGCTGCCGATAATCGATACACATTCTAAGGGTTCCATCCTTCTTCTTTACAAACAACACTGGAGCGCCCCAAGGGGATATGCTCGGTTGAATGAAACCCTTGTCAGTGAGATCTTTTAACTGCAGCTTCAACTCTTTGAGTTCCGCTGGAGCCATTCTGTAAGGAGGAATTGAGATTGGTTTAGTATCGGGCTCTAAATCGATACCAAAGTCAATCTCTCGAAGGGGAGGGAGTCCAGGTAAATCATCAGAAAACACATCTAAGAACTCATTCACTACAGGTACTGAGTATATGGAAGGAATGTCATGATCTAAATCATTAACACTCACAAGATGACACAATAACCCCTTGGACATCATTTTATTGGCCTTAAGGTTAGAAATCAAGGGGTTAGGATGACTCGAATTGTACCCCACCCAGACTAACTCTTCTTTATTAGGAAAGCAAAATCTCACCACTCTACTACGACAGTCCAAGCAAGCATAACAACTGTGAAGCCAATCCATGCCAAGAATAACATCAAAATTATGCATGGGTAACTCAACCAGGTTTGCACACATAGTTTTACCACTCACAACTATTGGGAAATCTTTGTATACTCTATCAGTTCTTACATTCTCTCCTAAAGGTGTACTAACCACTATAGGATCATGTAGAACTTCGGGCAATACCTCAAAAGTAAGAGCAAGCAGAGGAGTTACAAAGGAAAGTGTAGACCCTAGATCAAGTAAAGCATAAACAGAAGTTGAGAACACTTGCAGCATACCTGTGACCACATCAGCGGACTTCTCCTGCTCTTCTCTGCCCTTCAGGGCATAGAACCTGTTCCTCTTAGGAGGCTCGGCTGCTGCTGCACCCTGTGGGTTAGGCCTAGGCTGAGTATTACCTCCAGCCTGACCTCTGTTCTGTGGGCAGTCTCTGACCATGTGTCCACTCTTACCACAACCGAAGCAGGCATTAGTGCCCTGTCTGCACTCTCCACTGTGAGCTCGGCCACACTTAGCACAATTCTTCTTAGTATGCTGCACCTCACCTCCATTTCCCTTCTTGGGCTCAGGTCTACCTCCTTTAGGTGTAGTACTCCTCTGAGGATTAGAATTTCCAGAACTCTGTTGCCCCTTTTTGAACCTTGGCTGCTCACGAACGCCAAAGTTATTCCTGTGGCCTCCATGACTGGGTCCTGTCTGATCTTGAGGCCTGGGCCTCCTAGCATCACGAACACCTCTTTTTCTGTGGCTGTCCTCTACCTGCTGGACATGCACCATCAACCTAGAAAGATCCATATTATCATGGAGCATAGCAGATCGAAACTCCTCCTCCAGGTCTCCATTGATTCCTGTGAGGAACCTGCTCATCTCCTCCCTACTGTTAGAAACCAGGGAAGTAGCATACCTGGGAGATTTCAACAAGGTTCAGTATTATTCTTATTCTTACTATTAAATACTTAGGGAAAAACAACATACCTTGACAGCTTAACAAACTTCAGGGAATACTCCCTGACTGTCATGGAGCCTTGTTTGAGGTTGATGAATTCTTCAACCTTGGCCTCCCTCATCTCCCTGGGAAAGAATCTCTCCAGAAATGCTATCTTGAACAGCTCCCATGTGACTGGTACTCCAACTAAGACACGGCTATCTTGCCACATCTTGCACCAAATCTGTGCAATATCCTTAAGCTGATAGGAAGCCAGCTGAGCCTTCTCAATGTCAGTGGCCCCCATAGCCACCAGGATCTTATGTACCTCATCTACAAATTCTTGAGGATCCTCCGATGTCTTAGCCCCTGTGATAATGGGAGGATTCATCCTCGTGAAATCCCTCAGTCTGTCAGCCATGCTACGGACCGGTGGGTTCTCCCTCTGAACATCCTGTCTGTTGACCTGGGTAATCATAGCCTGGGCCTGCATAGTAATGGCCTATGCCATTTGGGCCAAAGATGCCCGCACCTCAGCATCAGTCAACCCAGCTGGGTTAACTGGTATGGCCACTCCTTCAGCTGGAGCTTGGGGTAGATCTTGACTACCCCTAGCAGCTGCTCCTCCTCTCCTCTGACCAAATCCTCTCCTAGTGTTCATTCTCTGGAAAAACAAAAAGGATTGATGTTAGACACGCTCGTAACACCAAGAATTTAGACATTCAGAAAGCACGATAAGATCAGAAGAAGGGAAATTTTCCTACGCATCATGCAGTCTCTAATTCAGGATAGCGGTGCACTTCACTACCATGACTTAAAAACTACTATGTGGTTGATGTGAACTTATTATTTTCGTAATTTAACCTAGTGCTCTGATACCAACTTTGTCACGACTGGAATCTAGACCCCAGACGAGACCGGCGTCGTTGACCTCTTAGAGGTCGCAGACAAGCCTACTTACGTCATTCTTACTTTACATAGGTTAATTTTAGCGGAAAATTTGAAACTTTTTGTTTCTAAACATTGCTTACTAAACATTTCTAATATATTCGTAATTTGTTCAACATCAACCATCTAATCATTAAGAGATAATCAAATGAAAGAAATAGTTTAATAAACATAATTGTATAATTGCCAAAATGGCCCAATACATAGTCTGAATAAAATAAGGAAGAAACGCTAGTGGAACATACTCCACTAGCTCAACTCCTAAACTAAGCTAGAACATAAAATAGTAGCATCCTCGAAAGCATGAGGACCTACCAAAGCCGGATGAATGCTGGACGTCCGGATAACTGCAGCGATGATCCTGTAGCTCTACCGTCCACCTGTGCCTGCACCTAAAATAGTAGAGTTTGTATGGAGTTAGTACACACTTGTACTAAGTATGGGTATATGCAAGCACACACCAAGGACATGCATGAGAAAGAATAGCTCTTTCCTAACAACATGACTTTTGGAAGTCAAGTCAGTGTTCTTGCCAAATTGAGATTTGGAAAGTTTCCTAATTTGGATTAGGAAAGTAAATAATCTTTCCAAATCTGGATTAGGAAAGTCAGTGAGCTTTTCCAGATTGGGAATAGGAAGGTTATGCCATGAGAATAACATACATCATCATACTTTTCACATTTGCACACATCACATAACATTTTACACTTAGCACATATCATATAGCATACAGTACATGTTGCATGTAGCACATAACTTCTTTCATATCATTCATTCATATACCATGAGACCTTGGAATCATGGAATTGACATTAAGACATCCCAGAAATGAGGGCTCAACATATGGGACCTCAACTAGGGAATCTTCATTAGCAAACACAGAGTCTACTTCATTTTTTCATACGTACTTCATTTCATTTCGTTCATAGTCCAGTGTAACCACCGGTTATGCCTAGGATGTAGTTTAAGACTTTCATTAGGTTCGTTGTGCAATGACCAAGAATGACCTAATGTCATTACTTGAATCTAACTCACCTTATGATTATCCTATCCTAACACCTTTGGTATTCATTCATTTTATTATGCGCATCATTTGAGGCTGGCCTCACTCATTCATTGGGAACTTTAACTTTAACCGACATAGATCATGTGAGCATCATGAAATCCAGTGTCTCCCCCACACCGAAAAGAGGTGGAATCACCGGCCAAAGTGATCCAATAACATGCTAGCGTACATGGGTATTTAACCCCGCCAGATCCCTACATTGGCAGTATAGGTTCGAAGACTAGGAGATATAAGGAGACCAATACCCGGCAAGCCGGACAGTCTCATCTCATGAGAGTTACGTGAACCTCCGCCCTTCCCAAAAGAAGGCATCACCGCTCATAGCTAGTCTATCAGTGCTCAGTATAAAGTTCCATTTCATTCACCTCATACGTCATGGAAGCTGACTTCTAGTATAAGGACCTCATAGCTCATTAGATGATTTCTCATCTCATCATTCGTATTAAGTGTGTTAAGCTCAATACTCTCATTAGAGTGTTCATAGATACTGGTCTCTTCATTATCTTACACTCTCATAGGTGAATACATGTTAGTAACATTTACTTAGGCTCATTTGAGATTACCCTCCTCATTTACATTAGCCTCATATCATATTGTCACCACATTCATCATCATTTGCACCTTTGCTTTTCTTAGTTGTTCACCTCTTATTACGTGAATGTTCATTTCGTCATATGCCAATGCGCTTGGCCATTTGGTGTGTCTCACACCCTTACTTAACCCCTCTAGGGTTCAACATTTCATTTCATACATCTTAGTTTTACTTACTTTTGAACGTATGTTAGACTTATGAGTCTATACACACAAGCCATGAGGCTTCATTCATACTTCGTTAAGTGATTCTTACATTCCTAAGATTATGTAGTACAAGACTTATGTATCTTGTATTTATGCCAAGATCTTGAATTTGATCTAAGTAGGTGGCATTATTCTTGGACGTTTTGTTCACCTATGACTTATGTATCAATACGGACGTTTGGGCAAGGAATCCCAAGTCTTGAATCAATTGGATATCATTTACATTTTTAATTGATTTTATTCTAATATTCTTAACATTTTAACTCTAAGTCAAATCACAATATTAACATTGAAGGATTACTTTTCTATTTAAAATTTTCCTTGCATTGGCCAATGGGTTGTGGGTTCGAGTCCCCACAACCCCATTTTGATTTTTCATTAACATAATATTCTCCTATTTTTTCTTAAACAAAGAGAACTCTTTTATTTTTCTCTTAATTTCGCCCAAGTAAGGAGGTTGTGGGTTCGAACCCCCACAGCCTCCTTCTTTATAATTTATTTCCGCTTAAGGGATGTGAGGTGGTGGGTTCGAACCCCCACAGCCCCATAATTATATTTTTAATATTTTCTCTAAGTTAAGAACATGGACAGTGAGGTCATGGGATCGAATCCCCATGGCCTCACTTATTTTAACATTTAATTTCGCCCCCCTCTATTACCAAATCTTGAGGTCGTGGGTTCGAATCCCACGCCTCACACCCTTTTCTTTTTATTTTATTTCCTATTCTTCATGAGTTCTGACCGAGGGGTCATGGGTTCGAATCCCACTCCCCTCATTAATTTTTTTTCTCTCATTCATTCCCTTGCTCAGACCCAGGATCAAACCCCCCCAGCCCACCCTTTTTCCGTGGTCTATTTCGCCCAAGGATGAGGTCACGGGTTCAATTCCTAGTCGCCTCATTCTTTTATTTTGTAGTAAATTTCCAGATTCATATGCATTTATATTTAGTCTAAATTAACTTGTACAATGCTGGAAATTTTAGTCACTTTATAACTCATCCTATTAGTGCATTACTTAGCACAAGGTTACATTCATGGATTCCGTTTTAACGTAATTTCAAGAGCATCATTCATAGAATCAATTGGTTATGAGCTTCTTATTCAAATCAGCCTCATTTTCTTTTTATGAACATCACGATCTTCATGACTTTATGTACGTAAAATAACAACCACAACATTTACCAACTAAAGCCACAAGGCCGAAACTATTGTCATGTTCACACACACTTGCACACAATTTTTACACGATTATGAACACATACATGGGTTGTAATTTTTCATAAATTAACGTACATACAACACATTCATATCCAGCACAAACATCACATAATCCTAAGTCTACCAGCATTCATACGAACCTACGAATTCGTTGGGAGCTAATGACAGGGACATGCAACGGGGAAAACAACCTTAATTTTGAGCCGAATATTCTGAGTCCTAGCGGTCTCTTGGGAAAGGGACCAAGAGTAAGAATACCCATACCTTAGTTTTCTTGTTCAATCACTAGAATGCTGCCCAACAACTTCTCCAAAAATCAGTCCAAACACCCAAAGTCACACCTTACCCGACTAGCGTAGTACGTTTTGCTTAACGTTACCGAATTGCTTTCTCTTTTGTGTTTTGCGTGTGAATTCTTCAAGCATGAAGAACTTTAGTTTTCTTTCTGATTTTTCTCACGTTTGCAGCCAGCAGAGAGTGTGAGAAAGAGAGAGATTAATCGTGAAAGAGAATGGGAGATAGGAGATAGTGGTCTATTAGAAGTAGGACTTGTGGGTAGTACTTAGTCAACTTAAATAAATAATTAAAATTAATAGAAATCTGATTATTTTTCCTAAATCAGTTAATATTAATTATTTATTAAAAATTAAGTTAACAAATTAAAATGAAAGCAAGTTAAATCTTGCTTCTAGTGGGGCTCGAACCCGAGTGACCCCATTTGCGAAAATGGGTCAATTCGGGTTGCCCCACCCGAAATGCCTTACATAAATTAATTAATTAATTAATAAATTAATTCCTCAGGGTAATTACAATATTACCCTTGGCTTGGAAAAGACCATTTTACCCTTGGACCCTCAAAACTTAAGATTTCTTCTTTTGAGTCCGTCAGAAACTCTTTCGATTAAATCTTCGTTTTCGCGAGCCTCACATGGTTGGTTCCAACCTTTCCAAGCTCAATTAACTCCCCAAGTTAGTTGGCTTGGTTGTAGTAAGGGTTCTGAAGTCTGGTTCTACGAGTATCAATACATGTGGACCTTGGTCTAATCGCAAGCATTCTTGAAAAACCTAAGTCTTGATCCTATTCATTTTTAGGGTTGTTACAACAACTCTACAATTTTAGGTGCATGCACAAGTGGACCCTAGAGCTACAGGTTGACGCTGAAGCTATCCGAACGTCCAGCATTCATCCGGACTTGGTAGGTCCTCATGCATTTCGAAGATGCTGCCATTTATATTCTAGATTAATTTTAGAGTTGAGATAGTGGAGCATGTTCCACTAGCGTTTCTTTCCTGTTTTATTCAGACATTGTATTGGTGCCATTTTGGCAAGTATATCTTTATTACTATGTTAGACTATTTCTTTCATTTGATAATCTTGATATTAGATGGTTGATGGTGAACAATTATGTATTGATGAGAATGTTTAATAAGTATGTTAAGAAACAAAAAGTTTCAAATTTTCCACTAAAATTAACCTAAATGAAGTAAGAATGACGTATGTAGGCTTGTCTGCGACCTCTGAGAGGTCAATGACGCCGGTCTCGTCTGGGGTCTAGATTCCGGTCGTGACAGAGACTCTACTAGATGTGACAATATGAGACTTTGGGAACCTAAAACCACTTTTGTAAACCTCATGTTGTTATACCATGTTTGTCACATCCGGGGAGCACCCCCTAGAAGTAAAATGGTGTAATTGACCTCTATGAGGTCTTATACAAGCCCATAATTATCATTCATCGCATTGTCACAGTAAATTTAGCGGAAAATTTAAAACTTTTCATAACACATCATATGCTAGAAGCATCACTTCATATATATATATATAATATAAGTCATAATACATATTTAGACCTTAAGTCTCTTTGCCATCCTAGACTCAACATCATTAGAGTATATTAGGGACAAGAACCTTATAACTTAATACATAAGTACAGTAAGCTAGACATTAGGAAATCCTTGGACTTAAGGATTCCTTTCCTTGAGCTTGGAAATCACATATCAAGCTCCTCACCATTAAATACATCCTTTAATCATCCATAACCTAGACTTTGTGTAAAAGGTATAGAAGAATGTAGTTCATACAATAATGCACTAAGTATGGCAACCATGAAAAAACATGCATTTAAAAGGGACATTTTTCTTCAAATCATACTTCATGCCTTTTTGTGAGATCTTCATGAAAAGTTTATCCAATAAGCATTACATCATTTACATGCTTCATATAGGCGTATTTAATGGTCAAACATAATATAAAATCATACCATGCATGTAAGGCAATTTAGGACTATTTTACAGTAAGCACTTTCACATTACAGTGACCATATTTTCTCTTTACAGTGAATCCTTTTCTTCTTAATTCCTTAACCTTCCAAGTAACCCTCTAGTGATACTTTTTTCAATGCATCACCTTAAAGACACAAGGAAATCATACACACATTCTACACAAGTCATCACATATCATCATAGAAGTATAACACATTATAGACACAATTAAGACAAGACCTTAGGGACATTACAGTGAAATCTATTCACTTTGCACATATAGTAATTTCACTTCACATAGAACATGATGAGACCTTACTTACAATCACAATCTAAGTCTACTAGGGAAATGTACATGTGAAGCCCCATAACCTCACACAAACTTAGTAAACCTATCATAAGACCACAAGCCTTACCTATACTTCATATACCAAACATAATACTATAATCAACTACATACACTTTAATGTAAAACATAGTCACATTGTCATATTAGAACTTCATATCATGCATATCATCACATCATGTAGACAGTAACACAATGTCATGCAAGAGAACCATAAACATATGCACATACATTAGACCACCTTCCTAGGACTCACTTAGATAGCTACTTGTGCAATGTCTAGGTGACTTCATTGCTTCCACCTATACTAAGTACCTTGCCTTAGGTTATACTAGTCAGGGTCCTTTACTTTACTTTACTTCCATTGTCCATTTTACTTTAGGGAAACTATAGCCTCAACCGAAACTACGACCATGGGTGCTAAACATGGAATTTGGTGTTGTAGAGCCTTACACAAAAAGAAGGTGTTCTTACCTAGCCAAGGTTGAACATTAACACATTCTAGCATACTAAGTGAAATCACTTGTTTGATCCTATGTGGCAAGAATAGTTATGGAACTCGGAGGTATATGTGGAAAACCTCTTCATGCCAAATGGGGTATTGTAGTTATCCACTATGGAAACATCACTCTATGCCCTTTGGGATATGAGGCTAACCATCTCGTGAGGTCTATTTTGACCTACCTTCCTCCAATGGGATGGGAAACCCCTCAACTTCGAGTTCGCTCGTTGCTAATCTAAGTTCCCTTTTTATTAAAAAGTCTTTATTAACTTTACCTTATGAAATTAGGATTAGGAGATTTAACTCCTCATATGCATAGCTCATAGGTCATAGATGAGAGTTAATCAACCTAAATCATGTGAGAAACCCTTTACCATGGATATAGAATATGTAAAGCACCTATCTAGTTTAGGGTACACATGAGAACACCATTCAAATGCCCCTCTATTGACTAGATCATCATTCATGTGTGTGTGTATACTTTTATGTGAGCGATCCTTTCACATAACACATTAAAGCCAAACACATATTCATACTTCATCTCATGCATGCTTAAGTCTACAAGTGTAACTATATGATCAATCCTTTCATATAAACACATTTCATTCATACAATATACTTCCCATTATAGCATATAAAACATGTTCATAACATACTCTACTCATGCATTTATATTGTTGTACATAGATAACCAAACCTAGGAGCTATCCTATCAAGGAACACATGCACAATTCATAGACAAGGTCCCATACCCTTGTCCATACTAGTACACCTATCAAGTCATCCTAGTGAATGATACATCACATAACATTATAGAATATATAGAATAACATAAGACTCTTTTATTCAAGATTTACAACATTCTTATAGTAAGATCTAGTATTTATGCACCTATATGAACTTTACTTCCCATAGGAAATAGGACCTCATCATAGGAAGAACATATACCTAAATTTAACATAACCATTTACATGCTCATAACATTAGCCATAAAACCTAGATCATAGCTAGAATAGGAAACTAGGCATAGGCTTCAACAATGGGTGATCATCACCAACACATATTAATAGTATAATTTCCTTCAAGTACATGATCACATCACATATATATATTTACAATAAGGTAAACAGCGCCACCATAAGAGGATCATACCACACAATGCTATACAAGGCTTCATCAACTACCAATTCTATAAGAAAGAAAAAGAGATAGGCATTCTTACAAATTTCTCACCCTTTGATCATCCTTGATAAATAATCCTTTTTCATCAACAATTGATATAAAGAGCAGTATCTAAATGTGCTTTAATCATAAGGGAAGCAATTCATAAGCCACTACAAGACCATGCTACAAACTAGCACAATACACCACCATTATACTAGAAAGTAGAAGGATATAGATCATTAACCAATTTCACTTGCATTAATCATCAATCATATTTCATCAAGAATATCAATGTCGGCCAGTATCTAAAGACAGAACAATCAAGTCTATCTCATGCTTCATCTACCCTAGAATTGAGATCAGATCATGTACATACATTACCAATTCTATTGTTTAGAAGAATATAGATCAATCTTTCTAAGACTCCCTTAATTTGATCATGAATGATTCATACCCACAATTCATCAATAACATCAACATAAGGCAGTAGCTACAATTTCCTTTACATGAACTAATCCTTCAACCACGCACCAATCGAGATTAGAGTGAAAGCCATGCATTAACATTCAATATGAAGTAGGGATCAAATCTTCATGCATCAATCCTCATTCGACCATCAACACTTAATTCATCATCAATAAACATACTAGGAAGTAGATATAGGCAATTCAACATGCTAGAATCACAATTCAATCAACATAAATACTACATCACAAATCCCACATATAGGCTAAATCGTGAGTGGAAGGGAGCATGGGTTCATCATGCAATTGGATTAAAATACACTTTTCAATCAATATGTTAACTTCAATTTATAATAAGGAAGCCTTTAAAAACGTTTTGAGAAAGAACCCATGGCTAGATTGCAAGATAAGAGGTTTGATCATATTTTCCTCTTTGAAAACATTGAGAAGACCTCTCTAGATGGAAGATTAACTAGAGATGAAGGATCACCATACCTTTATTTAGAATAAGACCTCTAAAACATGGTGAAGAAACCATGGAAATCCAAGCTCCAAGCTATTCTTGAGCTTCACCTTCAATGGAGGTTCTAGAGAGAATATTTTAGGAGCGAAGTGTAATTTGTGTTAATTCAATTGGGAATGGGGTTGTCACATTTTTTATCACTTAAATACACCCAAAAATAACCAAATAAACCATGTAAGGTCAAGTTAGCACGTGGGGTGAATTTCCCATTCACCCCTTTAATGAAGCAGCGTGCATGTTGCAGTTGCAGACACCATGGACGAGCACAAACGATGTCCCGTATGTCCATCGACGGACCCTATTGCAGTCTGTCGTTTAGGTCTGCGACTTGGAAACTACTTTAAGCCTTCACCAGGCTAAGTGTCTATTGAAGCCTCTCCATCGACGGGGCGTTAGTGGACTGACGGACATTCCCTTGGCTTCGTCGATTGACACTTCCAAGGCAGTGTCTCAATAGTCTTGGGGTCCTCCTTGAGGGATTCTTGCGGGGCCCTTGGGGATTCCTACCTGGAAGTTTCCAAGGTAAATATGAACCATAACAAGTCAAGGATCTTCCACACTAGTTTCACCCAAAACGAATACGTAAAACACATTCAAACATACAAGGCAAACTCAAGACATACATGAACGTCTCAAACTTCATGAAACTTAATATACTGCCTATAATCATAATTATAACTCATATAAGGACTCATAAGATCATGACATACACATAAGCACATAAAAACACATAAGGATCCTTTGGTGACTAGTCGTTGAACGTCGTGGTCATCCCTTGATGTTTGACTTCCAAATGACTTCAAGTCACACATGCATACCTTAAAACACTTAATTAACATATTAACAAGCTTATAGGCACATGTGAGTCTCTAGACAGCCTAACTTATTTTGGGGGTCTAACACAACCCAAACAAACTCTAGACGCATCATAGTACACCACAAAACCTTGAGTACCTGCTGTTATGGTCAATACTAGGGCAGTAGTCAATCGTTGTTTCGATTTCTCACAACATTTTCTCACAAACTTCATAACATTGAAACTTCACTATTTTGTAAGTCACATGATCAAAAGGGATGAAAAAGATGAGAACCTAGCTACGAACCTTCTATATTATCCAACCAACCCCACAAAATTCTTAATATTAGTTGGAGATGTGGGTGTTGGTCAATTCTGCACTACCTCTATCTTGTGGATACTAACTCTAATTCCATCACAGGAAACAATGTGTCCTAAGAATGCCACAGAATCATGCCAAAACTCAAAGTTAGAGAACTTGGCATACAATTATCTATCCTTTAGAGTTCGGAGAACTCTTCTGAGATGGCTTGCATGATCTTCCATATTCATCGGATATAGTAGAATGTCATCAACAAATATGTTATAGATATGTCTTGAATACTCTATTCATAAGGTCCATGAATGCTGCAGTTGCATTAGTTTAACCGAATGACATAACAAGAAATTCATAACGACCATAACGAGTCCTGAAATCTACCTTTGGAATATGATATTCCTTATTTTAAGTGATGGTAGCCAGATCTATGGTCTATATTAGAGAAACAAGTGGCACCCTAAATTTGATCAAAGAGATCATCAATTCTAGGAAAAGGATACATATTTTTTATTGTAACCTTGTTAACCTAATGGTAATCTATACACATTTTAAGGGAACCATCTTTCTTCCTCACAAACAAGACTGGAGCGCCCCAAGGTTAGAAACTTGGCCGAATATAAACCTTATCAAGGAGATCTTTCAACTGTGTTTTAATTCTTTTGACACAACCCGAGAGCACCCCCAAGTCGCGACACGGCGTACTTGACCTCAAATGGGGCTCATATAAGCCTCATAGAATTTCATAACATTTGATATCAAAATAGTGCAGGATTAAAACTCATTGAAATCAAAAATATAAAACATCATTTAAAATAAAACTTGAAATCCAACGGAAGTCTAAGTCTCTCAAGACCATCTTAGACACAAACATGAATTGTACTAGGGACACAACCCTTTACAATCTAAAAAAACTACTAAAAGTCTATTACATGAGTAAAATAACATAAATTCTTTTCCTCGAATCATGAGGACACACAAAATCTTGGAGGAAAGCAATACAACAATTTGAACTATAAAGAAGGAATCATTTTCCGAGACCTACACTTGTAGTAAAAACATACAGAATATGGTTTAGTACGCAAAAATATAATAAGTATGATGACCATGCAAAAAAATGCTTTATAAAGAAGAATCTTGGTTAGAAACCATGCATTATACAACTTTTGAAATATTATGAACAATAGCATAAAGATCATGCTATACAAGCATTAACATCATATAAGTAATAACATCAAATTTAGACAATACAAATGAAAACCTTTACCTTTACCTTTGACCTTCACCTGAAGCAACCCTTATGTTATACCTTGTGCAATGTATGGATAGCATCCCATAGCACCATCCATACTAAGGGCATAGGTCTAGCTATTAGTGATCTATTAAAGGCTAAAAGAATGACCCTACCTTAGGAAAATGGGAAATCCCTCATCCAGTAGGGGTTAATAACGTGATTCCATGTCAAGATGAAATGGTGTATGTCGGTTAAAGCTAGCCTTCACAAATAAATGTATTGAACTAGGTCTTCCTAATGGGTGTACTACTTAGGGTAGGTGGTGGAATGGGACGCAATCTATGCATTGCACAAGTAGAAATTTGGAGGGAGTCTTGGTGTGTCCTTGTAATGTAAATGAATGAATGAGTTACTATATGATGTTAATGAAGTAAGATACCTTGTGCAAGTCGCGACACGACATACATGACCCCAAATAGGGTTCATACAAGCCTCATAGCATTTCATAACATTTGATATCAAAATAGTGCAGGATTAAAACTCATTAAAATAAAAAATATTAAAACATCATATAAATAATACTTTCAATACAACGGATGTCTAAGTCTAACAAGACCATCTTAGATACAAACATAAATTGTACTAGGACACAACC
>JABWTJ010000908.1:128845-162594 GCA_016801875.1 Solanum sitiens
AAAAATACCGTGTCGGAACGTGACACTCCGATCCAAAATATACCGTGTCAGAACGTGACACTCCGATCCAAAAATACCGTGTCGGAACGTGACACTCCGATCCAAAAATACCATGTCGGAACGTGACACTCCGATCCAAAAATGTATTTAATTTATTTAAACTGTTTTCAAACCATTTTATTTCCACCAAGCCTTCTTTATTCAAGGCATCACTTCAAAAGAGAGTTTTCAAGAATAAAATTCAATAGTCTCAATATTTTAGGCAAAACACAAACCACACAATCATAATATACAACCACAAAATCAAGTAATAGGAGACTTTACAATATCATCCAATACATATCAATCGCTATTTAGAATTTATCTATCACATAGAAATAAACCATAACCTACCTCCACCGAAGAACCGAAATCAAGCAAGCTACCTCTCCAATGCCTTTGCCTTTCTTATTGCCTAAGAACCCTTTCAATCCGAAGTCCAAAATGCCTGTTCTCCTCTCCCTTTCACGTTTTTCTCTCCTTGCTTCCCCAGCTGATCAGTTCTTCCATCTCTCAATTCAAGACTCCCTCCTCTAATAATAATGCAAGACTATACTTATTGTAAAAGTAATCCCCCATTAGTCTAAAGTTACTTTCTTTAATACCCACTAACTCCATTATAAAAGCTAGTCCACTAAATACATAAATAATAGCCCCAAACATCCATTAAAATAATTAGTGGAAGCTGACATCGTGTGGGGTTACGCTGCGTGTGACGGTCCGTCGTGTCTGTGACGGTCCGTCCTGCAGGTCCGTCACGAAGTGCAGAGAGTCGATTTCAGCATGTCAATTTTCAAGAGTTGAAGTGTTTTGGAACGAGACCTCCTCGATGGTCCGTCGTGTCTGTGACGGTCCGTCCTGCATGTCCGTCATAGAGTTCAGAGAGTCGATTTCTGCACTCAATTTCAGAATTCTAAGTGTTTTGGAACGAGACCTCCTCGACGGTCCGTCGTGTCTGTGACGGTCCGTCCTGCAGGTCCGTCACAGAGTTCAGAGAGTCGATTTTCAGCACTCAATTTCAGAATTCTAAGTGTTTTGGAACGAGACCTCCTCGATGGTCCGTCGTGTCTGTGACGGTCCGTCCTGCAGGTCCGTCACAGAGTTCAGAGAGTCGATTTTCAGCACTCAATTTCAGAATTCTAAGACAGTTATTTCCAGAATGAACTCTACTGCTCAAAACAACTAAACAGGTCATTACAATAGATACCAATTTACCCATCGTTCGCCCTCGAACGATCTAAAGAAGAAAAACAAGGACGAGAACGAGTACCTGAATCTGGGAACAGGTGTGGATATTTTTCTTGCATATCAGTCTCCTTCTCCCAGGTGGACTCTTCAACTGGTCGATTCTTCCATTGAACTTTGATGGATGCAATCTCCCTTGATCTCAACTTGTGAATTTCTCTATCTAGAATGGCAACAGGCTCCTCCTCATAAGACAATTTCTCATCAAGCAGAACCGAATCCCAACGAATGATGTAGTTTCCATCCCCATGGTATCTTTTTAACATAGACACATGAAATACCGGATGCACTCCTGAAAGCCCTGGAGGCAAGGCTAATTCATAAGCCACCTCTCCTACTCGCTTAAGTACTTCAAATGGTCCAATATACCTTGGACTTAGCTTACCTCTTTTACCAAACCGCATCACCCCTTTCATGGGTGAGACTTTCAGCAAGACCTGTTCACCCTCCATGAACTCCAAGTCTCTAGCCTTTCGATCTGCATATTCCTTTTGCCTACTTTGAGCCGCTAAAAGCTTTTCTTGAATAAATTTCACCTTCTCTAATGAATCCCTCAAAAGATCAGTACCCCAAGGTCTAACCTCAAATGCATCAAACCAACCAATGGGAGACCTACATCTCCTCCCATACAATGCTTCGAATGGAGCCATATCAATACTGGAGTGATAGCTATTGTTGTAGGAGAACTCTGCCAAGGGTAAGAAGTTATCCCAATGACCACCAAATTATATCACACATGTCCGAAGCATATCTTCCAATACCTGAATCGTTCGCTCAGATTGTCCATCTGTCTGAGGGTGAAATGCAGTACTAAGATCCAACTTAGTACCTAACTCAGCATGTAATGTTCTCCAAAACTTAGAAGTAAATTGCGTACCTCTATCTGATATGATCGAAAGTGGAACCCCATGCAATTGAACAACCTCTGAGATATAGATTTTGGCTAACTTCTCTGCATTGTAGGTCACCTTGACTGGAATGAAGTGCGCAGACTTAGTCATCTGTCAACTTACCCAAATAGATCAAACTTCCCAATTTTTTGGAAGGACCAACCCCCAAAGTCCATTTTCAATTCTCTCCCACTTCCATTCCGGAATGGGCCTTCTCTGAAGTGTTCCTCCAGGTCTCCTGGTGTTCATTTACTTTACTTGCTGGCAATTTGGACATTTGGGCAACACAATCAACAATGTCGGTTCATTTCTCCACCAAAATTGTTGCTTTAGGCACGGTACATCTTGGTTTGCCACAGGATGTATGAACATTCCTGAACTATGAGCCTCTGTAAGGATAGTGTGGGTCAAAATCTCCAACACGAGGCCCACATACCCTTCTTTAATCCTCAAAAACCTTCCTCATCAATTATTGCCTCTTTAGACTCGCCTCGCAACACCGTATCCCGAATTCGGCTTAGCTTTTCATCATCAAACTGTTTTCCCTTGATCTTGTCAAGAAAAGAAGATCTTGCCTCCACACTGGCCAAAAATCCTCCTTTCTCTAGTATTTCCAGTCTCATAAGGTCGTTAGCCAAATTTTGGACTTCTCTAGCCAATGGGCGTCTAGAAACTTGTAAGTGGGCTAAACTACCCATACTACCTGCTTTTCTACTTAAAGCGTCAGCTACCACATTTGCCTTTCCTGGGTGATACAGAATGGTAATATCATAGTCCTTCAACAGTTCCATCCACCTCCTCTGCCTCAAATTCAAGTCTTTCTGGGTAAAAACCTACTGTAGACTACGATGATCTGTGTAGACACTCAAATTGACCCCATATAGATAGTGTCTCATTGCTTTAATGAAACAATACCCGCAGCAACTCCCATATGGGTCAGAATAGGTTACGTTCATTTTTTGCCCACCTTTACTTGCCTCGACGCATAAGCAATTACATTCTTCTCTTGCATAGCACTTGCCACCCAAAACCAGAAGGATGATCACAATAAACAAGAAGTTCTTACCCTCTACTGGCAAGGTAAGGATAGGTGCAGTAGTCCGCCAAGGTCTTGAGTTTTGAAAGCTTCATCCATTCATCCGTACCATACAAATGTAAACATTCTTGTAAGTCAAGTTCGTCAATTGGGAAGCAATAGAAGAGAATCCCTTGACAAATCGACGGTAGTAGCTGGCTAAACCAACAAAGCTTCCTACTTCTGACACATTAGTAGGTCTTACCCAATTCTTCACTGTTTCAATCTTAGCAGGATCCACCATCACCCCATCCTTAGAAACCACGTGCCCTAAGAAGGACACTGAATCCAGCCAAAACTCACACTTGGAGAATTTGGCATAAAGCTTTTTCTCCCTCACTACTTCCAACACAATTCTCAAGTGCTCCTCATGTTCCTTCTTGCTCTTTGAGTATATCAGTATATCATCAATAAATACAATAACAAAAAGATCCAGATATGGCTTAAAAATCCAGTTCATTAGGCTCATGAAAGCAGCAGGGGCATTCGTAAGACCAAAAGACATTACTAAGAATTCATAATGCCCATACCTGGTTCGAAAAGCAGTCCTTGGCACATCTGCTGTCCGTATTTTCAATTGATGATTAACCGGACCTCAAATCAATTTAGAGAAGACAAGCACTTGAAAACTGATCGAACAACTATCAATGCAGGACTAGGATACTTTTCTTAATAGTTACCTTATTCAGCTGCCTGTAGTCTATGGCACATCCGAGACTTCCTCTGTTTTCTCACAAATAAAACAGGAGCACCCCAAGGGGCTGCACTTGCTAATAAAACCTTTACCTAACAGCTCCTGAAGTTGGGCCTTTAACTCCCTTAACTCAGCTGGAGCCATTCTATAAGGGGGTATGGAAATGGGTCGAGTACCCGGCTCCAGATCAATGCAAAAGTCGATATCCCTATCCGGTGGCATACCAGGAAGGTCTGCAGGAAACACATCCAGAAACTCACAGACTATTGAAACCGACTCAATTGTAGGTACTTGGGTAGTATCATCCCTGAGGTGTGCCAAGAAAGCTAAACATCCTTTACTAACCATTCTCTTAGCATGAAGAAAAGAGATAATACGAACTGGGGTAGAAATATAGTCACCCTCCCACACTATTGGGTCTATCCCAGGCTTGGCCAATGTCACAGTTTTAGCATTACAATCTAAGATTGCAAAATTTTGGAGAAAGCCAAGTCATACCCAGAATTACATCAAAATCAACCATTTCTAGAATGATCAAATCCACGTAAGTGTTACTCCCCACAAAAGTCACAAGGCAAGACCTATACACCTTCTCAACTATCACAGACTCACCCACGGGAGTAGAGACACGAATAGGCATATCAAGTAAATCACAACTTAACTCAAGACCAGCACCAAATGAGGAAGATACATATGAAAAAGTGGATCCAGGATCAAATAATACTGAAGCCATGCAATCACAGACCAAAAGAGTACCTGTGATAACAGCATCAGATGCCTCTGCCTCAGACCTCCTGGGGAAAGCATAACAATGAGCCTTATCACCTGTCTGTCCATTGCCCCTACCAAGCTGCGCTGCAGCAGTTCCAACTTGCCCGCCACTCCTACTGGTTTGGTGACCACCATTACCTTGGCCACTACGTCCTCCAGAATGGCGGCCTCTACCATGCTCACCTCTACCTCTAACTATTGGGAGTCTGTAATTCTGTTTTGGACAATATCTCTTAATATGTCCAGTCTCTCCACATCCATAACAATTTCTGGAGTCTAGCATAGGTCTCTGTGAAAATGACGAAGTCTGGGGATAACCTCCAAACTCAGAAAAATGTTGACTGGTCTGCGATGGACTCCTAGTTAAAGCCTGCAGTGAAGACTGAATAGGACGGGCTGGGTAACATCCTGAACTCTGCCCTCTGGAGTAAGAACCTCTAAACTCACCTTCCTTACGGAACTTCTTAAATGTTGACATCATGGTGAAGTTGTCTGGTTTCACCCCCTCTACCTCTATCACAAAATCAACCACTTCCTGAAAGGATTTTGCTACAGCAGCTACTTGTAAGGCTGGGATCTGCAATTCTGACCTCAATCCTTTCACAAAGCGGCGAATCCGCTCTTGTGGACTGAAGCAAAGCTGAGTGGCATACCTGGATAGTGCATAAAATTTGGCCTCATAAGCAGCAACGGACATCCTTCCTTGCTCTAGGCTCAGGAACTCATCTCTCCTCCTATCCCTTACAGTCCGGGGTATATACTTCTCCATAAACAGGCTAGAAAATGATGCCCAAGTCATGGGTGGTGCCTGTGCTGATTGACACTCAACATACGACCGCCACCACATTTTGGCATCCCCCTGAAACTGATAGGTCACAAACTCAACACCGAATCGTTCTACTATGTCCATCTTATGTAGCAGCTCATGACAATCAACCAGAAATTCATAGGCGTCCTCAGATTCAGCACCCTTGAAGACTGGAGGTCTCAATTTTAAGAACTTAATGAAAAGTTCATGTTGATCACCTGTCATTATAGACCCTGTGGTCAATCGAGGGAATGTGCCTACTTCCAATGATGTCTCCATGCGGAGAGCCACAGCAGCTGCATGTTGTACTCCCGGAACCGGAGGAGCTGGTGCAGAAAACACTGGAGGTGTCTGGCCCTGATCAGATAACCCGCTAAGATAAGCAAGAACCTGATTAATCATCTCTGGGGTAGGCTGGGGTGGTAATTCCTCATCTTGAATCTGTTCATTTTCCCCTTCCTCACCCTCTCTTACTACCTCATCAGTTGGTGGAGGAGTCACTGCCCTATTCCTAGCTGGACCAGGTGCTCGTCCACTACCTCTAGTGGGCATCCTCCTGCGACCTCTACCACGGCCTCTTGCTACTGCTCCTCTTCGAGCTACAGTTCCAGTGGCTGGCTCAGGTGCATCTTGTCTTGCCGGGGTTGGTGTTGGCGCAGTCGTTGCTCTAGTTCTAACCATCTGCGAAATAGAGTGAAGATAGTCAGATACCAATTTGTATCACCCAGATACCAATTGAATCCAAGTAATAGCACGAAAGGAAGAAAGAAAGAAAGGAATTTTCCTAAAGTCTTATAGCCTCTCAAAGAAAAGTAAAGGCGTCCCCCTACCGTTCCTTAAGACTCTATTAAACTCGTTCTTGTGTGATGAGACCGACGAACCTAACGCTCTGATACCAACTTTGTCACGACCCAAAACGATCTCGTGAGTGGCACCCACCCTTATCCTACTAGGTGAGCGAACCAACAAATCTAAACTCCAATATTTACCAATAGTTCAACTGTAAATAACAAAATAATGCGGAAGACTCAAAATCTTATTTAAGGTAACTAAGTAAATAAGCTTCTAAGTTTACACTTATCGTCCCCAAAATCTGGAAGTCATCACATCAAGAACATCTATCCTCAAATTACAAAGTCTAAGAATGTTTGAGAAACAAAATAAGTAAGAAAATGGTCCATGTCCGAAATTCAAAGACATCAAGACTTGAAGAAGAGAATCCAGCACGAGCTAAGAATAATAGCTCACCCCGAACTCTGATATGCTGAAGACTGGCTAGAACTGAGGGCGAGTCGAAGACGATGGCACACTTGCTGCACTCCACAAAGTAACAAAGAAGAAATACAAGTAGGGGGTCAGTACAAGGAACACGTACTGAGTAGGTATCATCGGCCAACTCAAAATAGAAAACAATATATACCGAATAATAATATACAGTCAACTACAATACTTAACAGGATTGTCTGTATCCACATAATTGAAATCTGTGTAACAAGGTTTTATTAATGAATTGATATCCATATGAGCAAATTCCTTGTTGAGTGCCATCAGAGGTAACACCTGTGAAACATGAAATTCAAAAGATTCTTCTTTTGGAGTAGGTTTAGTAGGGATTGTTTTTGTCAATTCAGGATTGACGGCTTGAGCAAAAGACTCAGGGGTTTTCATAGCATAGGTTGCTTTGGTTTGTAAAGAGCTAGAAGAAGCTTCAGGGGCAACCATTGTGGGTGGTTTCAGAATAAGTTTCTGTGGTTGTGGAGGACAATTTGGCTTTAAAAGCTTTTGTTGAGAAGTGGCTGGTAGTTTAGGGTATTCAGCTAAATCTGTATATTTGTTTTGAAATGATAAAACAGGTCTTGTAGAAGATTTTGTTTTCATTGGAGTGAGAGGAGGAAGATCGAATGGTTTAGCCATTCTTTGTTTTGGAGAATTGTGTTCTCCTTTAGTAATTGGCTTAAACGGCCTCATGCTTACCCTGCAAAAATTCACGGGTTAGGAAATCTGGTAAAGAATTATTTTCTCCTTTGATTAAATCAATATCAAAATCAAAACTAGATAGTAGAGCTTGCCATCTAGCAAAGATTTGTTTTGAAACAATGTTTTTAACATCTTTTTGTAAAATTTCTTTTGCAGATTTACAATCTACCCTTAACAAAAAAATTTTGTTAATAAGATCATCTTGGAATTTTGTGATACAAAGCACAATAGATAAGATTTCCTTTTTAACAGTTGAATAATTTTTTTGTGAGGAATTCCAGATTCCTGATGTGAAACGAATTAATTGCTCTGTAGATTCATGATCTACTTTTTGTTTAAGAATACCTCCATAGCCTACGTCAGAAGCATCAGTTTCAACAATCATGAATGCATTAGGATTAGGGATTCCTAAACAAGGAATTGTTTGGACAAGAGTTTTAACATGAATAACTGCTTGGGTTTGTTCAGAACTCCATGGGACTGGATTTTTCTTAAGTCTTTTATATAAAGGCTCGCAAACATGTCTAACTTTAGGAATAAAGTCAGCAACATAGTTAAGACTTCCTAGAAATCTCTGGAGTTGGGATTTGTCAAGAATTTCATTAGGGAATTTGGAAGAGAACTCTAGGGCCCTGCAAATTCGTTTATAAGACCCTTGGAAAAGATCATGTCCTAAGAATCTTATTTTTGTCTGGAACAAAACCATCTTTCTAGCACTGACAACTAGACCATTGTTTTTGATAACATTAAAAAATGTTTTAAGGTGTTTAAAATGAGAATCTATATTCTCTGAAAAGATTAACATATCATCAATGTAAATAATTGACATATAAGAATAATCATTAAAAATGGAATTCATGATATGTTGAAATTCAGAAGGGGCATTTTTAAGCCAAAAGGCATAACATTCCATTCGAATTGTCCAAATGGAACATTAAAAGCTGTTTTGTATTTATCATTCTCAGAAATCTGAATTTGCCAAAACCCTGATTTCATATCAAATTTACTAAATACATTAGCATTAAAAGTCCTTTTTAAAAGGTATCGTTTATTAGGTATGGGATACCTAATCCATTTTAAAACGGAATTAAGAGGCTTGTAATTAATTACAGGTCTAGGTGCACCTCTTTTTTTCTCAGAATTTTTGTTAACATAAAATACAGAGCAACTCCAAGGAGATTTAGAAACTCTAATGATTTTATTTTTTAAAAGAGTATCAATCTCTTCTTTACAAAATTCCATCATTTCATGATTCATTTGAATAGGTCTTGCCTTAGTGGTAATGGCCTGTTCATTGAATCCCTCAATGTATGGTAAAGAAACAATATGTTTCTTTCGATTCCAAAAGGCATTAGGAAAATCAGAACATATTTCTTTTTCAAATTTCTCTCGAAGATTTGTTATTTTATTAACAATCTCCGGGGTTTTTAAAATCTGTTTGATTTTCTTAACACGAATTTCATCCTTTAAAAAGGTGAGATGTTGAGAGAGTTTGTTTATTCTAAAAATAGTATTTTCTCTAACAAAATCACTTTCTTTTTGGGAAAGAGTTTTTACAAAAGGGAAAAGTAATTCTTTTCCTAATATATTAGTGGAAATACCATCAAGATTAGTGAAATACGGTTTTATTTGAGTAATAAAAGGTATTCCAAGGATGATATCTTCATTAATATCTTCAGTTATGACAAAATCATTTGTTAAACAAATGCCATTGTTACAAATATGAGCCTTGGAGAGCTTATAATTAATTTTCAAAAGTTCTCCTGTAGCGGAGTATAATTTCGAAGTACTTTTTTTGCAAATACTTAAGAGGAACAATACCTTTCATGATGCAATTTCTATCCGCACCACTGTCAAGCAAAGCAACTTTGTTAATAACAAAATGTTTACTAACAACTATTCTAACAGGAATGTGATGACTCTGAGGTCTAATGGAAGATATTACTGTTAAACCTGGTGCTGCAGAAGTAGAGGTGTCATTACCTGTTGAGGTAGCAAAGTTTTCTGCTAAATGATCATTGTTGATATTAGAAGGATTAATATCAATATCATTTTCTTCATCAGAGTCTTTGCTTGAAGGACTATGTTTAGGCTCAAAGTCATGAAAAGCTGGTTTCTTAGAATCCTGATGAATAGGAATATCAGTTTCTAGAACAGAAAGACGAGATTTGATATTTCGAATTTCATCTTTAAGAGAGGACATTTCATGACGGAGGTCTGAAATAGATGGTTCAAAATTACTTTCTGATCGATTCATGATCTGCTTCATACTGAAAGGTTCAATATTAGGATGGGGTTTAGGTTTGTCCGTAATGAGAAGAATGGTTTTGAGTTCTAGAAGGAAACAATTTCTAGCCTCATCATCATTAATGTGCTGTATGACATCAAAGAGAGCTTCTTTAGAATGATCAGAAAGAACTTTAATTTGTGGTTTATTACCACAAGTGCAAAAAGCTTCAGTGCAGGTACAGTCTTTACCTGATTGGCTAGAATCTGAATCGTAGTCCAAATTTATGTCTTCATCATCGCTGTATTCATCAGATGTACCTGAAGATTCAGAAAATGGTTCATCTAGAATAGCAAGAAGCTTACCTTTGGTTTCTTCATCTATATTAAGAAGATTAATCTTCTTTTTCTTCGTCTTTGAATGACATTCATTAGCTCTATGACCTGTTTTGCCACATGTCTAACAAACATCATCTTTTCTTTGAGTAGGTCTTTTAGACCTGTGTTTCTTCTTTATTGGTCTAGAAGAATCATCCTTCCTTTGAGATTTCTTTCTATAAGATTTTTCTTTACTCTCCTTCTTTATTTTATCTGGAGGAGTAATGAATCCAAAGTCTCTGCAAAAACTTCCAAGTTCTTTTCTTGAAGAGGATTGTTCCTTTTTAAGCTGATGTTTGAGCTTAATATCTGTGCATAGTTCAAGAGCTACAACATTGATGGTGCTTACCAAATCACCATAAGTAAGGTTACCATAAGGAATACTTCCATTATTCCTATCCTGTATCTTAGTTCTTACCTTGTCTGCAAAGAGAGGAGGTAGACCACTAATGAAGCGTTCTTTCCAAAAATCCAAGTTACAATCTGGACGAATCATAACCTTGCTAAAAAAGGCATGTTTGTAGTGAATAAACTTGTCTAAATTTGGGAAACTTAGATTACTCAGAATCTGGAGACTTCTATCCTGAAATAATTTTGGTTCTCCAATAAAATGTTTAGCAATATGGTAAAGTAAAGTAGCACAAGCATCTTCTCTTGTTTGGGTAGAAGTCGTTTGCGTATTACCTTCCATTTTTACAACAGTCTCGTTTACCATTGCATTTATAATTAAATGCTTAATTTCATCAGTGCAATAATTATCCCACCAATGCTTTAGCATTCCTGTAAAACCTGCGATGACCATATTAGCAGCATCTTTATCTGTTGACCCACGCATTTTGTATACGGTAATGGCAACACCCATTTCATGGAGTTTATTATAAACTTGATGTTCTGCAAGGCCATCAATATTCCATTCAGTGATGCTTCTTCCTTTATGAGATGAAGTGGATAAAAAAGCATTTTCCTCATACTGTAAGTCTGGAAAGGATGGTTTATCATGGTAGTTTTTCATATTATGAAAGCGACTACTAGCAAGTTTTTGAAGGAGGTTGGTTTTCTCTTCGGATAGGGGATTGGATTCTTTTTGGATGGTAGAAATAACTTTGGGTTCTTTATCTTTTTTGACAGAGATATTAAAGTTATTAAGCTGGGCATTGATTTTCTCAATGATATTTCCTGTTAGTTCAAAAGTATCAGAAAGCTTTGGGAATTTTTCTTTGGAAAATTCTGGTATTCTAAATCCTGGGTAGGTTTCAATATTATGATTGGACGAAGTAGAAGCCGGTGTTGGTCTTCCACTAAGATGGGGTCTGGTATCTTCTATTTGTTTAGAGATAACATGAAGAATTTAGTTTGAATAGTTGTTTTGTTCAACAACTCTATCAATATCTGCAGAAGTGAGAGGAGTACTTGTCTTATCACTTTTCTCTTTGAAGGGAGAAGCTTTGATCACCGTACCTGCAATAGGAATATTGATTCCTTCAAGAGGAGGAGTAGTTGATTCAACTATTTTATTAGAAGACGTATACCATTTGTTAATGATAACCTGTAATGACTCAGTACAATTTTCAATTCTACCAGTCATTTCAAACCATTTGAAGAATTCTATTTCACAACCGATTCTTCTCATATCTTTCATCCATATATCTCTAAAGTCTTCTCTTTGCTTAAGAGTAAAAGAAGAGACATACCAATTTCTTCTGACTTGGTTGTCAGATGAGTCCATTGTTCCTGTAGAATGCTAGGATCAGGTTCAAAAGGTTTATTTACCTTTAACATTCCTAGCCAAGCCGGTTTATCAGTAGGAGGTTCCATCTCACTTGCAGTTGGACTTCCTGAAATATCTTGATAATAAACTTTAGGTACATCACCTGTAAAGTCTACCCCTGTGACATTACCTTTGCTGTTGTCTACAGAGTCATCTGCAACAGTGATGATTTCATCTTCATCCTCCGGGGTTTTTGAAGAAGGTGGTCTGGGAACCTTTCTCAAGGGACACGAAGTAGATGGAGACCAAGATGACCTTCGAGCAGATGAAGGTCTCATTGATGGATTTTCAAGAAACTTAAGATCAATAGATCCATCTGGAAAATTACTCTTTCGATTTGAGATCGTTGAGGATGTGAAGTAAAAGGTTGAGTGATATTCTCAAAATGCCAATCATTGTTAGAGAGAACATCTTTCCATTGCAAAGTTATAGGAAGAAAAATAGAACTATGCGAGTGATTAGCCTCCATGAGCATTGTTTCACCTCTGACGCTTTCTAAACAGGCTTTAGGAGCAAGCTGAGTTTTCATCAGACGATAATAAACTCGGTGAATAATAGCAATTTCCCAAGAATCTTGCTTGTTGTTCAGATTTTTGGTTTTGACATTGAGTGTCAAAGTATCAATGACATTAGGATCATTAATGTCAACAGAGAAATTAGGATAACAATTAAAGTAAACTGGCCCATCAGCGAGGTTACTCTGTAAAATTCCTAATAGAGAATCATCGAAATTCAAAAATCTGTCATCTCTAAGGAGGACACAAACAAGAATATCAAGTCCTCTTCTAAATAAAGGCTTAACAGCAACTTGCACTAAACCAATATGCAAATAATTGAAATTGGATTTATATTTATCTAAATCTTTTTCTTTAAGCAGATGAATAACTTCTGAAGAATTATTGATAGCAATAGTTGACTCACAAGTTTTTATATTACAACGAGTAAGAAAGCTAAAATTACCTAATTGGTAAATCTTTTTAAAAGGTTCTTCTGGAATACTCCAGTTTTGTAAATCATTTTCAATTTTAGCAATCTTTGGATTGCGAAGATAAATTAATTTTATTTAAAATATTTTGGTTTTTATCCATGAGAAAAATATACTGTCTAATGGACTTACAAGACAAAATTAAATTCAACAAGTAAGAATAATTATCAACATGCTGAATGATAAGTAGAAATATTAGAATACATCTCAAGATCTAAATAATGTTTCTAAAAGAGGTTTTCTTGGCCTTACAACAGTTCTTTTGATAGAGTCATCTTAGCTACGGGACCACAAATAGTACTAACTCTAAACGCCCTCCTGGATACAACGAGTTTTCCAAGTTTCGGCTGACCAACGCACGCTCCGGATATTAATCGGATACCTCATACTCATATCAAAAGGACGAATGCCTCACACCAAGTAAAGAAACAATATAGAAGAACAAGAAGTGTATAATAATATATAAATACTTAAAAGCAGCATATTAAAATTATAAATTACTACATTAAATATAATTTTGCAATGCCCTAGACAGTATTTGGTATTTAGCTGCTCATACTAAATACGAATACTGCCAACATGTATCATTCCTTAACGTGATGGCATACCCTTTTTTGTATGAGGCCAATACTCAACAGATTTGATATGATTTCCATACACCTATTTTTTGTTTTCTAAAATTGATATTGTACCCTTTCCCATAACATTCACTATTGATAGATCACTAAAACTATCTGTTGACCAAAAGTTTTCACTTAAATTAGTAAAAGAAGACTTACTTCCACTCATACTATTACTATAGGAGGTATTCACATATGTACCAAACTACTTGCTCCCCGGGCTCACTTTAGCATGAACCGCCATTAACAAGGTTTCTCCTTCCTTATCCTCAACAAAATTTGACTTTTCTTCTTTCTCATTAGGCAGCCTAGTACAATATTCAGAATGTCAGTGACTAAATTTATAGCAACGATAACATTCTACATTAGATTTTTTGTAATCTCTCTCTCTGCCTTTGTCGCAGTCAACATTGGCTCTAAAATTACAGAAGGCAAACACACATAGAGCTATAAAATATTTTTGAAAAAGTTAGTAGAAACCATACCTATCGAACCACTAGTGTATGTTGTTACAGGACACATTCCATAAAACAAGGACTACTTTTCCTTTACAAAGAACCATTAAAAAATATTTCATTTTCAAACACTGCTCCTTGATATTTTTCTTGGATACTCCCAACGTAGACCTTAGAACTTCAAAATTTCCCTTAGGAAGAGCCATGATCATTATGTTTGCAATCTATTGATCTAAGCTACAATGAACAAGTGTAACTTTCCCATCCTTCTCTGCTTGCCTAAATAGAATGAAATTGCACTTTTATATGCACCATAATTATTGTTGAGATGTTGCATTCTTAATGACAATAGATTCAATAAGATTTTTCTCCAGACCACTCAGAATCTTTCTTAACCATAGAGCTTGATTAGTTGCACCAGCAACGACAATGTATTCTTCTTTTGCAGAAGATTGAACAACCACTTCTTTCTTCTTTGCAAAAGCATATCATCAAGCTTCCTGCCCAATTACTACCTGAATAACCCATAAATTTCCCTTGCTCTTCCTTCTTAAACCAAATACCATAATCAACAGTTCCTTTGATATATTTCAATGTTCGTTTAGGAACACCAAAATGATCTAGCATAAACCTCAATAGAAGACTTGTCGCAAACATGAGATCAGGTCTTGTTGCTATCAAATACAACACACTACTAATTATACTTCTATAAACTGTTAGATTAGCCCTAACCTCATTCGAACTTTGAAAACTTTTCATTGTTAACTACTGGGTTGGTACAGGCTTGAACCTTTTAAGAATATCCTGCATATCCTTAAAAGTGTATCATTCCTCGGGACATACAAAAAGTCTGCCAGATGATCACAACCACAACCCACGTAAACAAACTCATCTACAACCTTATTTGTACTTTTCTGATTGCTTTCAACCTGACTTCCCAGTAGACAAGTGAGATATGATCTTTTTCACCATATTTCCGAGAATAACCAGTCCCATTCATGGGCCCATAAATAGTCAACTCACAAGAATCTCCCCTCAGAAATGGTTCCCTCATACCTCCATATCTCACCTTTAATAAAGGAACCAACCCACGAAAGAGGAGCATGAATAACAAAACACCAAGGAATCTAAAACTAGCAATCTTCTCTGTTTTCACCTAATCTTCGTTTTCTCCACTTTCTTGCTATTTTTTGCACGGGCGCTACTGCTTGTGGTTTAAAATTTGGAATGGAAACTAATGGCACTTGTGATAGTTGTGTCTTCATCATACAAGGTTGTATAATGACATCCATAAGAAGAGGATGTGGATACATTCCGGGGGTGCTGGCACTTGAGGAGGTACACCATTTTCTCCAAGTTGTACCTTTAGAGTTACATTTTCCGCCATTTCATAAAATATCTTTGCATTCAGATGTTGAATGAAGTATGCTAACTTTATACTATAATTCCTCCACATAATGCATTTTTATCTTCCTTGCCAAGTGAACACTTTCCTTATTCCTAATTAATCTAGACATCCTCTTTTTATCCTCATAATTATTAACAATGTCACTCAAGGTAAATATACTTTATTTTTGGTGTTTGCCTACATTGTTTGAATCTTCACTACCCTTCTTCCTTTTCAACAAATAGCTACAGTTACTTGTATTAGCGTTGATTTTATTTTCTACAACTCCACCTTTTACTTAATTACTTCGTAAATTCAGAGAAGAATGTACCAATTTCTTCGAATCTGACAGATTATTCAGCCCTTTTGTGAGATTGGACCCACGATTTGCATATGGAACATTCAAGTACCCGGAGACATCCGTAGAAACATGGTGCAACGATGGAGGCACTTCATCCAAAAATCTTGAGCTGGTCCAACTATGAAGTAGCCCCAGCGATGACATGTCCATAACCATCAGACCTCCCACTGCCTGATTTTCGGCAAAATTGCTTATTTCCTTTAATGTCAACTTAACATTTCTAACACAATCGCGAAAATTTCCAATCAATTCATTTCCAAGTGGACATAAGCAATAAAAACCAATCTGGAATGGGTTCGATCTTGGAGCTACCCGAGACAATCTCCCGAGGTTAACTTAAATGTTCAAGATGCATTGTCAAAATTCCCCATCAGTTGACTCCTAGGTTGACCGAAGTTATTTGGGTCCATTTAATCTTATTATAAATCTAGCTTTGACCCGAGACAGTTAGGAAGGTACTTAGGCGTTTGAAATGCATCATCATCGCTAGGGTTTGGAAAAGTATCATGAAATGATGCATCAAAAATAATATCATTAATCGAGAAATCAAAGTTCTAAAATTGCATAGAAAATAATCTATGTTTTTTTCAAATGTTGCGATCATGTTTAGGACATAAAAAGTATGTTGTGGTCATGTGTAGGACGTAAAATGTATGTTGCTTTGACATTTTCTAAAATTCAACTTTCTTTCTTAATTACCTGTTAGACTAGTGTTCTTGATTTAACTAGAAAGATATACTAGTAATTAAACTCTAGATTATGAACTTCCAAGTGTGAAATATAGAGGCATAGAAAAAATAAATTGAACTAAATAGTTCTTGGATCACATACTTACACCCCTTGCTTCATTGAAAAATAGCAATCTTTCCTCAAGGTTAGATCATTTAAAAGAGGATTCATGTATCCATACATGCTCTTACTAGTAAAATACACATAATCAACTGATGAAACTACCATACAAATTTATTTTTTGAAACTTTAAGAATCTTAATTTTTGTTTCTAAGATATGATATCTACAAAATCATATATCAATTTAAAAAATCTCGAAAGATAAATATATAAAACAAAAGTAAATGCAAGTTTCCTCTCCATTCCTACTCTGTCTCTCGCTAAATCTGTGATCAATTGCTAAATACTTTTTACGCCGTACACATGACTGCAACATATCAAGAAAATTTTGAGGATTTTCCTATGAAATTTTGGAACGTTAATTTCTCAACTGATGACATCATTTTGATGCATCATTTAATGATATTTTTCGAAACCCTACCCATAATGATGCATTTCAAACACCAAATACATGCCTGACTATCTCGAGTCGGAGTCAGGTTTGGACTCGGGTCATATGGACCCAAATATATTTGACAACCGATAGGGAGTTTTGATGATGCTTCTAGAACTATCAAGTCAACCTCGGGAGATTGTCAAGGGGAAGCTACAGGATCAAACCTGCTCCATATAGACTCTAATTTCTTTAGTCAACCTGCGAGTGAATTAATTAGGAATTATAGCGATTCTTCTAGAAATTTCAAGTTGACATCGGGGGAAATGAGTAATTTTGCCCCCAATCAGGAAGCGATAGTTGAGATGGTTATGGACATGTCTTCGCCAGGGCTACTTCGTAGTTGGAGCAGCTCAGGATTTTTGGACGAAGTGTATGTGTTGTTGCACCAGGTTTCTACCCATGTCTCCGGGTACTTGAATGTACCATCAGTGAATTGTGGTTCCAATCTCTCAAAAGGGTTGAATAATCTATTGAGTTCTAACGTATTGGTACATTCTTCCCCGAAGTTAGGAAGTAATTCATCAAAGGTGGAGTTGTAGAACAGAAATTCAATGTTAATATAAGTAATTTTAGTTATTTGTTGAAAAGGAAATAATATAGTGATGACTCGAAAAATGTAAACAAACACCAAAAATCCACTATATTTTTCTTGAGTGATAATGTTAATAATGATGAGGAAAAAAGGAAGATGGCTAGAAAAACGGGGGAAGTGCTCACTTGTCAAGGCAATGAAAAAAGCATTATGTTGAAGAGTTAGAATACTTCATTCAACATTTGAATGCAAATATATCCTATGAAACAACAGAAAATGTAACTCTAAAGGAACAACTTGGTGGTACTGGTGTAGCTCTTCAAGTGCAGCAACCCCCTGGATGTATCCCCATCCTCCTCCATGGATGTCATATACACCACCTTATATGACGAAGCGACTAGGATAGGCAGTAGTGTCCGCACCAACAAGTAACAAGAAAGTGGAGAAAAAGAAGAGTGAGGTGAAAACAAAGAAAGTTGCTAGTGTTAGCTTCCTTGGTTTGTTGTTCTTCATGCTTCTCTTTTGTGGGTTAGTTCTTTCACTGAAAGAGAGATATGGAGGTATGAGGGAACCATTTATGAGTGGAGATTCTTGTGAGTGTATTTTTTGGTAACATCATGAAAGAGTTTTCGACTGTTGACTGGCCTGTGAATGGGTCTGGTTATTCTGAGAAATATGGTGGAATAAAGTTGTCCCTAAGTCAAGACCCACATACAATTTATTCATTTTCTCATACAAATGAACGAGAATTTAGTGAGCGGATGAGAATGACATGCCTGTACGCTGTAGTGTAGTGAATGTGTGGGTGAACTTTGCAACAACAATCGACGTGCCCGCCTTCAAACACCGACCGGAAAATGCGAGAGAAGGATGGGGAATTTTGGGGACTAGGTTTTTGGGAGTGTTGGATTGTGGAGAGAATGAGAAATCAGAAGGTAATTTAGATGGATTAAATGGGGGAGTGAATGGGGGGTTAAGGGAATAAGAGGAGGGAAACGGTTGGGGGGAGAATTTGAAAATCTGTGGGGGTATTTGCAAGGGTAATTTAATATATAGCCGGTCAGGTCGGGTCGGGTCACGGGTTATGGGAACTAACGATTCCCCGTCGACGGACCGTAAGTCTGTCGATGATCCGTCAACCAATCGGTCGATTGTGCCCTAACTTAAACGACATTAAAAATCATTCCTGGGATCCACGGACACCATCGACAGTCTGTCGATGGGACGACGGCCCGTCGGTTGGTCCATAGATCTGTACCCCAGACCAACCAATTTCTGTAGATTTCTTTTGGTTTGGTCCCTGCACATTGAGCACCCAATAATCCATTCTTTTTATGTTTTCTGGACACTTTTTAGACACGGACCTTTAACTACTCTCTAGCCAACAGACTAAAAGCTATAAAAGAAAATTACACATGACTTTTGAGTTAAACAAAATGAAACAAAATAATGGAATTATTCCTACAAAGAAACGACAAACCTATTGTTGTCTAGAGGATACACCTTGGGTTGCCTCCCAAGAAGCGCTTGATTTAATGTCTCAGCACGACGCAAGACCCTTGATTACTCAGACTTTATCAAGGTAATATGCCTCCACCACTTCATGGGCACCCTCCGCATGCCCGAGGTAGATCTTGATTCTCTGCCTGTTGACCGTGAACCTTGCACACTCCTTGTTTTCCAACTCAATCGCTCCATGTGGGAACACTTTACTGACAAAGAATGGGCCAGTCCATTTTTACTTGAGTTTGCCCGAAAACAAGTGCAGCCTAGAGTTAAACAGAAGTACTAAATCCCCAACTACAAATTTGCGCTTCTCAATTTTTTGTTCATGGTACTTCTTCATCTTCTCTTTGTAGAGGGATGAACTTTCATATGCTTTTAGGCGAAACTCATCAAGCTCATTCAACCCATTAAGTCTCTGATCCACTGCTTCATTCCAATCCATCTTCAGTTTTTTCATCACCCACATAGCCTTGTGCTCTAACTCAACCGGCAACTGAAAAGCTTTCCCATATACAAGTTGGTATGGAGACATACCTATAGGAGTCTTGTATGCTGTCCGATAAGCCCACAAAGCATCATCAAGCCTTCTTGACCAATCCGTTCTATTAGCATTCACCGTTTTCGAAAGGATCTGCTTTATTTCTCTATTGGACACCTCAACTTGCCCACTAGTTTGGGGATGGTATGGAGTGGCTACATTGTGGCGAACCCCATATTTCTCCAATAACCCTTTGAACAACTTGTTGCAAGAGTGTGACCCCCCATCACTGACAATAGCCCTAGGTGTGCCAAATCTGGAGAATATGTTCTTTTTCAAGAACGCGGTGACACTCTTTCCTTCATTGTTGGCAAGTGCTATGGCTTTGACCCATTTTGACATAATCAACTGCTACAATAATATATTTCATCCCATGAGAACTCACAAACGGGCCCATAAAGTCAATGCCCCATACATCAAACAACTCAATTACTAGAATGAGATTCAAAGGGAGCTCTTGCCTTCTCGAAATACCCCCATCTCTTTGGCACCTATCACATGTCTTGGCGAACTCATGAGCATCTTGGTGGATGGTTGTTCAATAGTACCCACATTGCAAAATCTTCTTGGCACTTCGGATACCACTATGATGCCCACCCACAGGTGAGGAGTGGCATGCCTCCAAAACACTTAGCATCTCAACTTCTGGCACACAACGACAAATAAGCCCATCAGCACAACTCCGATATAAATACAGCTCATCCCAAAAGAACTTTTTCACATCATGCATGAACTTTTTCCCTTTATGAAAGGACAAGTCGGATGAAACTATATCACTAGCCAAATAATTCGCAAAATCGGCAAACCATGGAATTAAGTCATGAGAAGCGGTCAATACATTCTCATCAGGGAAGGTATCATCAATTTCTGCCTTTTCACCCAACTCTAGCATAACTTCATCCTCTAATATGGACAAGTGATCGGCAACTTGACTTTCGGTCCCTTTTCTATCTTTCACCTCAAAATCAAACTCTTGCAATAGTAGTACCCATCTAATTAACCTTGGTTTCGCATCCTTCTTTGCCATCAAATATCTCAAAGCGGAGTAATTGGTATGCACTATGACTCTCGTGCCAAGCAAATAGGAGCGAAATTTCTCGAAAGCAAAAACAACCGCAAGGAGCTCTTGTTCAGTCACAATATAGTTCTTTTGAGCTTCATTAAGGGCCTTACTGGCGTGATAAATTAGGTGAAGGATTTTATCCCTTATTTGACCCAAAACTACACCAAGAGCAACCCCACTAGCATCACACATCACCTCAAATGGCTTACTCCAATCCGGTGAAATAATAATGGGCGCAAACACCAATTTCTCATTCAACTCACCAAACGCCTTCAGACAAGATTCATCAAAATAAAATTTACATTTTTTCTCAAGTAACCTGCACAGAGGATGTGTAATTTTTGAAAAATCCATAATAAACCTCCGGTAGAAGCCCGCATTCCCAAGAAAACTTCTCAAACCTTTTACAGAGATGGGGGGAGAAAGTCTCTCTATCACCTCAACTTTGGCTTGATCAACCTCTATACCCTTCTCTGAGATGGGATGACCCAACACAATCCCCTCTTTCACCCTGAAGTGACATTTCTCTCAATTTTGCACAAGGTTGCAATCTTCACATCGTTTTAGAACCTCGACCAAGTGACTCAAACAACGCTCAAAGGAGTCGCCAACAACTGAAAAATCATCAATAAATACCTCAATTGTGTCCTCCATCATAGCAGAGAATATCGACATCATTCGTCTCTGAAAAGTAGTCGGTGCATTACACAACCCAAAAGGCATCCTCTTGAACGCGAAAGTCCCATACGGGCAAAGTGGTTTTCTCTTGATCCTCTGGTGCAATAGAGATTTGATTGTAACCCGAATAACCATCAAGAAAATAATACCACCCTATTCCTCCAAGCCTATCTAACATCTGAACCATGAAGGGCATATGAAAATGGTCCTTTTTAGTCCATGCATTCAACATCCGGTAATCCATACAAACTCTCCATCCGGTCACCGACCTCATTGGGACAAGATCATTGTTCTCATTAGGGACCACCATCATTCCCCCTTTTTGGGCACACACTAAATATGACATACCCAACTACTATCTGCGATAGGATATATGACTCCGACATCCAACCACTTAATAATCTCCTTTTTCACTACCTCTTGCATAGGTGGATTTAACCGTCTTTGATGGTCAATACTTGGCTACTGATCGGTCATGAGTTGGATTTTGTGTGAACAAATACCGAGTGGAATCCCAATAATGTCTGCAATAGTCCAACCAATGGCTCATTTGAACCTCTTTAACACCTCTACCAGACACTCCACTTGTTCTACATTCAAATCTGATTCAATAATTACCGGTAAAGTGTTATCTTTTCCCAAGAATACATACCTCAGATGAGGTGGTAGAGCTTTAAGCTCTAATTTTGGGGCCTCCTCAATAGATGGTTTCGCGGGTGGAGACTCACGATGCTTCATATCTAACTCCAATTTCTTTGGTTTGAACCGAACGTCACCTCGATCAAGTGCCGCAACCAATGACCCATACTCCTCAATACCATCACTCTCAAAATTCATGATCACTGCTGCTAGTGCCTCAACACCAAGGCGCTCTTCGATTTGTACCTCAGACGTACTCTCAACCTTGTAAAGTATAGTAGATACCGTTTGGAGCTCACCACTGTGCTTTATGGACCTACAAATGTTGAAAGTTGCTTCTTCATTGTTCAACCTAAACTTCATCTGCCCTTTTTCCATGTCAACCAAGGCGCGACCGGTAGCAAGGAATGGCCTCCCAAGAATAATAGGCACCTCAAAATCCACCTCACAGTCAAGAATCACAAAATCGGCAGGGAATATAAATGACTACACCTTCACAACCACATCATAGAGTATCCCAATAGTCCTTTTCACCGTTCGATCGGCCATTAGTAACCGCATCGCAGTGGGCTTTGGGTCACCCAAACCCAACTTCTTCTAAATAGAGAAAGGCATGAGATTTATGCTTGCCCCAAGATCACATAATGCTTTAGCGAAGTGTAACAACCCGATGGTACATGGAACAGTGAAAGCGCCCAGATCTTCTTTCTTTTGCACAAGAGACCTTGTAGCAATAGCACTACAATGTTGCATCCGATCATCATCCTCAAAACTTACCGATCTCTTGTTAGTAACCATATCTTTCATAAACTTGGCATAACCGGGCATTTGTTCAAGAGCTTCTATCAAAGGGACATTGATGGAAAGTTGTTTAAACATAGTAATAAAACGTCGGTATTTATCATTCTCGGTCTTTTTCACCAATCTTTATGGAAATGGTGGTAGTGGTCTAGGAACGGGGGTCACCTTTTGGGGTATCTCAGCATCTTTCCCCGATTTGTCTACTAATTCACCACTAAATTCCACTACCTTATCATCTCTTCTCATCTCATCTTCTACGCCAGACGGCATAGGTGGATCAATGGTTTGCACATCCCCTCGAGTATTGATTGCCATACATTGTCCATCATTTTTCGGATTTTGGACAGTTATTCTAGGAAGAGTACCCGGTTGACATGGGTTCACATTAGAAGACAATTGGGCCATTTCCAACTCAAGATGCTTGATCGAGATTGCATGTGCATCAACCTTTTTCCCAATATTAGCCAAATCACCTCTCAACTCTTTGGCGTGCTTATCACTAGCATCAAACCTTCTCATCATCTTTTGCAACATGTCCTCAACTCGCATCATACTACCTCCACCATCCCTAGGAGCAAATTCCCGATTTTGAGATGGAACAGAGGGCCCACTCCAATCGTTTCTGTTACCATAGTTACCCCGATTGAAGTTGTTGTCGCGGTGGTTGTTCCCATCTCGAACATAATGATCATCTCGGTTGTAATTTCCATAGTTTCGACCTTGATTTCCTTGACCTTGGCGCCAATTCTCCTGATTGGAGCCTTGGGCGTTCGGTCGGAAACCCCCGTCTTCTCATTCACTGCATAAGAATCCTCTTCATAGTAAAATTCATCTACTGGCGGTGGTGTGTTAGTCAAAGAATTTACCGCATTCACTTTCTCTGCACCCCAATGACATGTTTCAATACCAACCCAAGTTCAGTCCTCATCTGAGCCATCTCTTCACGAATCTCATCTGCGGTCGGGTTATTTGTAGCTTCCACTGCAAAGGTGTTTCTCCCAGTGTCCGACTTTTTAGTGCTCCAACCCTTATTGTTTTGGGAAATTTTCTCCAACTTTTCCGCGATCTCGGGATATGTGCACTCACCATAAGAACCATCCGCAATAGTGTCAAGTACTGCCTTATTGTTATCATCTTGCCCCCGATAGAAGTACTTTTTAAACGATTCATCATTGATGCGGTGTCTTGGGACACTTATCACAAATGAGGTGAACCTATATCAATAACTACTTATCGACTCCCCAGGAAATGCCACAAAGTTGTTCACTCTATCTTTGTGGTTGAGATTTTCAGACACCTGGTAATACCGTGCTAGGAACACATCCCTCATTGCTCCTAAGTATAAATCGAATTATAGGGCAACCTAGTAAACCAAATTGCGGCCTCTCCCGTCAGTGAGAGAGGGAACACCCTTAATCCAATGACATCCATGTCCAAGTCCGGCCTACCTACACAACTCTTACACACCGACCTCAGTTTGGCGATGTGAGAATGTGGATTCTCAGATGGTAGCCCCGAAAACAAACCTTTAGCGGTGAGCATCTGCATCAAGCTACTAGTTACCACGAATGAATGACCTTGTAGTAGAGGAGGTAGGACAAGAGGCACATCCGAATCGGTGATGTTAACATTGCCCCTATAGTACTCTTGAGGGTGTGGAGCGGGAGGTTGCTTCCTCAAAGCACCATCACCAGGGTTCTACACAATTACTTGGTTGTGAGCATTAACTGGTGAGGAGGTTGATGGTTGATCCCATCACCAAGATTAGCAGGATTGTGTGGATCGTTCATTCTGCGGAGTTTCGGTTCAGTTCTGGATCAAACGGGAGTATTGGTTCTCCTCGACTCCGTGTACTTGGCATACACTAGAGCTAGACCTGAAAGATACAAAACAAAGAAAAAAAAGTAAACTTAGGAAATTGTTGACTAAAATTCAGTAATTGCTCTTAAAGTTAATCTAAAAGCCACTTTCCCTGGCAGCGGCGCAAAAATTTGATACGCTCAAATTATACTTCCCTAAAGAAGTATATGCGGTCGTATCAAGTAGTGAACCCAATTATTAGGTTAGGTTCGATCCCATGAGGAAAATGGTTAATGATTACCTCTATTTAGTCAAGTCCTTTCCGAAAACTAGCAATTAAAAGGGGGGGGGGGGTTGTTAAACAAAAGTATTGCAATATTGTGAAATCTAACAAGTAGCAAGAGTAACGTGTTGGTGTTTATCAAGTAGTGAGAAAAACTAAGGTGTAAGTGTTCCCCATAGGTTCATAACGCCATAATCCTAGCCTATAACAATTCTTTCCTAAGGTTTTGCATGCAAAGTGATAAGTTATGTATCTCTAAATCCTTAATCTGGCATTTATAGAATTTCACTCCGTACCTTGGTCTGGCTATGTGTGTCTAAGTTACTAACCATTACCTTTTACCTCATATTAAGCATCATATTCAATGTTTTGCTTAGTTAAAACTTCGCACCAATCGAAACTAGCCTAGTAGATAGAATCCACTAAATCTATGTCGATCATTCTTTTCCTATTAACTATCCCCTTGGTCCGACAATAGCAATAAAGCGAGTTCTAACGCGTGCACTCGTTAAAAAGACTTCTAAATGTAAGAATTATAGATGCATGCAATAACCTATTTGAGAATTGTTAATTAGCTAGGTTTATTTTGTTAATCACTTATGGTTCCCACAACCCTAGATGTGTATTTAGTTACACATGCTTAGAAGAACACAATTCATATTTGTTTAATAATAAATCATGAACTTACTTGAACAAGTTTGAAGAAAATCCAGAAATTATACTTGAAATAACAAAATTCACTTGGAATCAATTTCGGAAACTTGAATTAATTGCCAAATTCCAAAAGTCAAGTCTCCAATAACAAAAGTATGAAAAATAATAAAAGATCCAACACAAAAAACGAGGTTATTTACCCTATTTATAAAAACATTGTCCTAAATTAAAAGGAAAACAATTAAGGAAAGTTTGTCCAGCAAACACGGATTCAATTGACGTCCCCACAGACGGTCCGTCGATGGAACGACGGACCGTCGACTGCCTCCGTCGGTCCACACTTAGATTTTTCTTCAGCCTTCATTCTTGCATCTTCTCTGAGCCAATCGACAGTCCAACAGCACGGTCCGTTGATTCACTTACGGGCCGTCGATGCTTCTCGTTGCTCCATACTTATCTTTCTTCAATACCGGGTACTGGACATATCTTTGATCTGATGGACAATTTGCCAGGACGGTCGTCAAACAATCGACGTACTGTCGATCCTTCCGTAGCCCCACACTTAGTCAGATTTCCCCGAGTTTCTTCCAGATGCTTGGACCTTCTGTCGACAACCAGCACCTACGGTCCGTCGATGGGATAACGGACCGTCGATGGCTTCGTGGGTCACTTCTGCACTGATTTCTGCACAGCCTTCTGCATTTTCGTTTTAGACAACTTTCCTGCAAAACACAGATAAAAGACATTAAAATTACTACAAAAAGGCCCTAGACACACACTAAACTTAAGGAAAAAGCATTGAAAGTACCGAAAAACCATGGTACATCACTAAGTTTTGCACTGACAATCTAACCTCAATCAAATTATTTCCACACTCTTTTCTTGTGAAGGATCTCAAAACTCGGAGATTGTTGGTACAAGGCCGGAAATAAACATGGACTCTATGAGTGGCCCTAGAGGGATCATGTGTCACCTTCCGCGAACTTCACGTCCACCAATGTTTCCCGTCAACTATGGCATCGTCGCTTGGGTCACCCTCATCTGAAAAAATCCTACACTTAGTACTTAATAAGTTTTCACTTCCCTTTACCACAAAAGAAAAGTTTCATTTTTGTAATTTGTGATCATGAAATAAAGCTCATCGTTTGCCATTTCAACGACTCACTTTGATAGTAATGCACCACTTCAAACTTTGTTTAGTGATTTATGGGGTCCATCACCCATTTAATCCATTTATAAAAAGTTTTAATACTGCATTTTTGTTGATCATTACACCAAATATACTTGGTTGTATTCAAAAATAAAAATGAAGTCGCTTCAATTTTTGCAAACTTTCATCCTTTAGTGGAAAAAAAATTTAAACACAAAATTGTATCATGTTATATTGATGGAGGGGGTGAATACACAGGTCATAAACAGTAACTAAAATTCCATGACATTAAAAATTTGATCTCCCCACCATACATACCCCAACGAGTTGCAATCACTGAGCGACGACATCGCCACATTGTCGAAACTACTCGAACCTGTCTCAATAAAGCCTCACTACCATATGAATTGTGGTCCTTTGTCTATCATCATGCAGTCTATCTCATAAATAGATTCCCTACAGCTGGCTTGGATAATGATACTCTGCATAAAAAATTATTTGGCGAACCACCAAAATAATCTTCGCTGAAAATTATTGGTTGTCTTTGTTATCCATGGCTTATACCATATACATAAAAAAAGTTTCAGCCTAGATCTACACTGTGTGTCTACTTAGGAGTTTCTATTGTTCATCATGCACACCTCTGATTTGATTCAGTGCACTCAAAAATTTATGTCAGTCGTGATGTTCAATTTTGTGAAGACAATTTTCCTTTCACTCAAATGTTCTCACACTTGCAAAATAAGTTTTCCAAGTTACAATGGGAAATCATAGAGTCCCAAGTCTGTAAGTATACTCAGCCGGTTGTCCAATTAAATTTGGACTCCAATCTAATTCCAACTCTTCCACTTCCTATTCCTATGACTTTAATAGTTCCCTCTCATTCAAACACTCTAGAGTCCAGAATTTAAAGGCTACTACCAGAAGTCTCCACTTCATCAGGTATGATTCCTATCTCTACTCAACCTCCTTCACTACTTAATGAAGCAGCCCACAATTCTCACCCATTACCCAATTCCCATCGTCCATCACACCACCAAAAGCCACCGAATCCACCAGCAATTATGCCACCAGCTGCTGCCCCACCATCATCTGGAGTTGTCACAAGGTCCAAAAATTATATCTTCAAACCAAAGAAAAAATTCAGCTTCTTGGTTCACCTTACTCCCATTCCAAATACCTTTAAGCAAGTTGTTAAGCACATTAAATGGAAGAATGCAATGGATCTGGAATACGAAGCCTTAATGAGAAACCAAACTTGGGAAATAGTACCTAGGGACCCGATAAACAATGTTGTTGATTGTAAGTGGTTATTTCGCATAAAAAAGGCTGATGGTTCTATTGATAGATACAAGGCAAGATTAGTCGCAAAAGGTTTCACACAATGTCCAGGATTGGATTTTCATAAGTCTTTCATTCCGGCTGTCAAACCAATACCATCAGAATTGTTCTTTCTATTGTAATTCAAAATAACTGGAAAGTTCAACATATTGATGTGAATAATGAATTTTTGCAATGTAACTTACTAGAGCAACTATTCATGGCGCGGCCGAAAGGCTATGTCAACCATGATTTTCCCAACCATGTCTGTCGTCTCAAAATGGTCATTTACGGACTGAAACAAGCTCCTCATGCCTGGTATGAAGCTCTCAAATCTCAGTTCACTAAAATTGGGTTTGTTAAGTCTGAATCAGATGCTTCTCTGTTTATTTTCACATCTGAAATTGTCACAATGTATATTCTAGTGTATTTTGATGATATTCTCATTACTGGAAATTACTCAACCTTGGTCACACATGTAATCAACTCTCTCGCTAACAAGTTCTCCCTAAAGAACCTTGGTGAACTCAACTATTTTTTGGGGATCGAAGTTAAACATGTTCCAAATGGGATTGTCTTATCACATTCCAAATACATACTTGAAATTCTCTCAGATGCGGATATGGCCGACTGTAAAGGAGTTACGACATCCATGTGATCAAGCTCGCCACCCAAAGCAGGCGATGATTCACCTCCTGCCGATGCAACCTTGTATCGACGCACTATTGGTAAATTGCAATACTTATTATTCATGCGTCCTTATTTTTCCTTTGCAGTTAACAAACTATCACAACATATGCACTCCCCAAGTTTGGAGCATTGGAAAGCATTAAACATGGTGTTGTGATACCTCAAGGCATCATCAACGTCTTGTCTGTAAATATCTAGCCACTCTAATAGTAATCTGTATATTTACGCTGATGCTGATTGGGTAGGTGATCCCTGTGACAAAATCTCCACATCTGGTTACATACTCTTCTTGGGACCAATCCGATTTGTTTGTCCTCTAAGAAGCAACAATCAGTTGCTCGTTCCTCTATTGAAGTAGAATACAAATTGGTAGCCAATGCACTCTCTGAACTTACTTGGGTACACAACCTGTTGACTGAACTGCGATATCAAGTCTTGCAAACGCCAAGAATTTTTTGTGATAATATTGGGTTTTTATATCTCAGCAAAACCCCTATCTTCCACACTAAGATGAAGCACATTGCAGTAGACTTTCACTACCTCCGCAACAGTGTGAACTCAGGAAGAGTAGTAGTCAAATATCTTCCTGCCGGGGATCAAATTGCAGGCACTCATACAAAGCAGCTGCCCAAGCATGCCTTCCTTCGATATTTATCCAAGTTAGGTGTTGTTGCACCACACCTAACTTGAGGGTGGGGTGGGGTGGGGTGTTGACATACTCACTAGTTTGTTATCAATTCTTAACAAGTTGTTTGAGTAGATTTAGATTAAGTTCTTAAAGTAGTTCCATAGATTTAGTCAACTTAGTTATATATTAAGTTGTTAGAATAGTCTCTTAGAATTAGTCAAGTTAGTTACATCTTAATTGTATTTAAGTTGATGGTACGTTTGAATAAAAGTCATCAAAGTTTGGTTTGATTCTCAATCTCTATACATGTCACCAAATATATCCAACATAGTAATCTTTCTTAATGATTTCAATATTCAATAAAGCAAGTGATTAATTCTGAGATAATAACTGGTAGTTGAGAGACTACTTGAGAAATTAACTCCTCAATTGGATTAGACAATGAAATAATACAATATATTTGTTGGTCTTTTATTTGTTATACAATCGATATATTGTTGAAATTACAAAGAAGGATATGATTATTTGTTCACCTTTTGGATAAGGCAGTAACTCCGAGGAGTAACTTCCTCGTCTAGACATCCCAAAATATCAATGATGGTGGTGTGACAATTGCATTCGTAAGGTTATAACTGATGCAAGAGAAAGAGACAAATTGGGAAGCGTCTGTGCGCACTGGCTCTACTAATGCAGCTATCAAGGCGATATTATCCAAGTAATGCTCAACTAATTGAATAAAAATAAGCACCCCATGAAATTTAGATCATTCAAGACAATCTTTATATTATACACTTGTTTATATATTGCAGGCAAAATTGATATGTTGCTTTGGCTTTTAGAAATAGATGTTAGATGTTGCACATCATAATAAATACTGAGCTTATTCATTTAAATGATGGAAATGAAAATTTTAATTTTCTAGCACATGTTCCTATGTTGAATACACTACTTAAAGTACCAACCAACTCCTACAAAATAACTACTAAAAATGGCTTAAATGTTATAGAAAGTAAAACAACTTCTTTTGACAAGTTACTGCACTACCCGAGGCAATTAATCAACATTCCTTGTTTCCTATTTTGAGCCACTCTTTTTCTATTTTTTGCCCTCACGTGGTGTATCAGCATCATGGTAAAATAGTATTTATCTTTTTTCCTCATCCTTTGACCTGAATTTACTCCTGGACATCGATTCAAAATAATATTTATCTTTTTTCCTTGCGGTGGCTCCAGAGGTACATACTTTTGTTTCAAACCTCCAATCATGTTGCAACCTCTTCATCCTATCAAGATTCACCCGACGCATATGCGTAATCTTCCTCTTAATATGCAACTTACTCCGAGTTACATCACACACTTTCCCTTCATTAAGTACATCACTGTTGTTTGTTGTGGTGGTGTCTACCCTAAAATCTAACTCAACATCAATGTAGGTTCCTTGAGGAAACAATGGGCTTAAAGGTTTACCATCATTGTAGAGTTCGTCGGTAGAAACAATTGTCAGTGTGATGGAAGAGACAGTGGCATCGGCTTAGTCATCAAAGGAAACTTTGAAAGCTTCAATGTGGAGAAAAAGCTCATTAGATAATGGAGAAGAAGTCCATTATTAATTTTTAAAATAATGAACTTTTTCTAAATATTGACTCTTTCAAAGCTTTCTCTAATGACTAAGGCCGACTGTAATATCTCTTCCATCCGATTGATAATTTTAACCACCGACGAATGATAGTATACCTTCGGACCAGTGGCTTCCTTGAAGAACCCAGATTGATGTTGAGTTAGATTTTAGGGTAGAAACCACAACACCAAACAAAGGTTATATATTTATTGAAGGAAAGGTGTTTGATGTAATTCCGAGTAAGTAGAAGGTTCAGAGAAAGATGACGTCTATGTGTCGGGTCAATCTAGATAGTCCGAAGTTGTTGATAGAGAATTGGAGGTTTGAAACAAATGTTCGTACCACTGGAACCACTGCAACAATTTTTTATACATATTATATTGAACCGGTGTTCGGAGATAAATTCAAGTCAAAGAATGAGGTGGATTATTTCATTACAATAGGTGGCAAGCACAAGAGGCAAAAACTAAAATTAACTATGATGTTGCTACACCAGATGAGAAAAAAAACAGAAGAAGAGAGGCTTTAAAAGGAAAAAATCAAAAGTAGTTCTTCTAACATAGATTTTGTGACTCCTCGATAGAGTATGTGTTGGGTTTTTATGGATAGTTGTGCAGATACTCGGCTACCTTCTTGTAATGGTAACATGGATCTGATAACCAAAACAGGAATGGTATGTTGTCTTCTAATAGTACATCACATATATGGAGGAGAAACACAAATAGCTAGACTAGATAGTGTGATGCTTTCGGTACTTTGTGTTTTTGTCGTTTCATTCTTTTTTTGTTTTGATTTTGGTTATGTACTAAGTTTGTGTTATTAAAAGGAGATCTTCTAAGTAAATATATAGCAAAGAGGCTATTTATGGACTCCAGTTTTAATCTGTTGGAGTTGAGAGGATAATTTTATAGAGTCTCCTCTATTTTAGGGAATAACAACAAAATGTTTTTCTGGAACCTGAGTTTAACTAGGATCTCAGTTCCAATATTTATTATAACCACATTTCGTGACCATTCAAGACAATGTTTATATTTTGCTAGAAAAGACAATAATGTTAATGTGAGCAATGTGAAGGTTCATGGATTACATCCTCTTTGATTGAGTAAAATCACTTACCAAACATCTAAGGGAGATGGCGTAAATTAGGCAAAAAATAGTCGAAATGATTTGCATGAGGATGTTGCATAAAATCTGAAGCATCAGAGAAGTCCAAAGTTGCACTTTATGAGTAACTTTCTAAGTTAAAAAGTTAATTTGAAGAGGAGTAGTGCGAATTTAGGAAGACATTCAGATATAGTTGGTGTTGCACTTAAGGATGAATGTATCAATATTTTTCAAAAGAAAATATGTCTCAACAAGATGATTGTAGGTTAGCTATATAACATCGATATAAAGATGCCTAAAGGATCAAAGGTGTTTAGTGGAAATCAAAAAGCTATAAGAAGTTCAATGTAAATTGAAGTAACTGATTTGCGTCCAAGAGAGAATATATTTTATAAAGAACAACTATCATATATAGAGTGGGACAAAAAGTGTGAAAATTAAGAATGCGCGTGATAAGGACTCCGGAGTAAGTAGAAAGAAACATAAGCAACAAACTCAAGTTGTTGCTGATGTTCTCTTCCAACATTGGAAGGGAGACAGAGTAGTCTTGGAAAGAAAGGATCTGATTCTAATATTCTCTTTCAATCATCATATGTTTGTATAAGTTCCATAAAAGTTGAACGTCATTTGAGGAATAATAATGGATCACTGTATGGAAAAGAAAGGGAGTCAAATTTGAGGAAGTTGGTCAGAGATAGACATTATAAAGTGAGTTTATCAAAAAAGGATAAATGTCGTGTAAATGTCGAATGGTATGGGAATGGTGACTTCTCAGCCATAGAAAACGATTCCTTTTAAGGAAAAGTTTGAAAAAACTTCAAGCAACTTTATGGGTTCTTAGAAGCATGTAGGGAATGACACACTCCAAGCAAGAGCACACCAATTAATTAGCCATTAACTTTATAGAAGAGAAATAATAGTGGTGATCCTCTTAGTTCATGTCACGACCCAAAATCGAGCCGCGAGTGGCACCCACACTTATCCTACTATGTGAGCGAACCAACCAATCTAAAACCCCAACATATTGAACAAAATACAAAGCGGAAGACTTAAAACTCATTAACGAAAACAATTAAATAACTTCTAAAATTTATAACCCATTATCCCCAAAATCTGGAAGTCATCATCACAAGAACATCTATCCTCAAGTTACTAATATAAAAGTATCTAAGAAGCTAAAATAAATAAAGGCTAGTCCATGCCGGAAGTTCAAGGCATCAAGACATTGAAGAGAAGATCCAGTCCAAGCTAGAAGCATTAGCTCACCCTGAAATCCGGTGTAATGAAGACTGGCTAGAATCGCTGCTGAGTTGAAGATGACGGTACGTTTGCTGCATTCCCCAAATAACAAAGAAAGAAACAACAAGTAGGGGGTCAGTACAAAACACAAGTACTGAGTAGGTATCATCGGCCAACTCAAAATAGAAAACAGTATATATCAGTTCATATCATAAATCAACTACAATACTCAACATGTAGCAACAAGTACTATAATCATCAATAAGTACTACCAAGTTCATCCATGAGGACTCAAGCCTCAATACCACACTCATTTGGGAAATTAGGTTCATTACATTGAGTATATTAACATCTCTCAAGATTCATTATCTTTCTTCCTCTTGTGTCGGTACGTGACACTCCGATCCCCTACTACTATGTGTCGGAACGTGACACTCCGATCCCCTAATTCTACGTGTCGGTTCGTGACACCCGATCCCCTAATACGAGTATGTCTGACGGTGACACTCAGATCCGCCTAATTCTAACGTGTCGGTTCGGCA